>CAWVNZ010002888.1:0-73132 GCA_963930735.1 Dioctria linearis
AAATTTTAATTACGCCAGGGATTGCCTTTTCTACAGGAAATTTTGAAAAAAATAATTTTTTACTGTCGCAAATTTTAATTGCGCCAGGGATTGCCTTTTCTACAGTCAATTTTGCAAAAAATAATTTTTGCTGTCGCAAATTTTAATTGCGCCAGGGATTGCCTTTTTTATAGTAAATTTTTCAAAAAATAATTTTTTACTGTCGCAAATTTAATTGCGCCAGGGATTGCCTTTTCTATAGTAAATTTTACAAAAAATAATGTTTTACTGTCGCAAATTTTAATTGCGCCAGGGATTGCCTTTTCTACAGGAAATTTTGAAAAAAATAATTTTTTACTGTCGCAAATTTTAATTGCGCCAGGGATTGCCTTTTCTACAGTCAATTTTGCAAAAAATAATTTTTGCTGTCGCAAATTTAATTTGCGCCAGGGATTGCCTTTTCTATAGTAAATTTTTCAAAAATTAATTTTTTACTGTCGCAAATTTTAACTGCGCCAGGGATTGCCTTTTCTACAGTAAATTTTACAAAAAATAATTTTCTACTGTCGCAAATTTTAATTGCGCCAGGGATTGCCTTTTCTACAGTAAATTTTTCAAAAAATAGTTTTTACTGTCGCAAATTTTAAATCCACCAGGGATTGCCTTTTCTATAGAAAATTTTCCAAAAAATAATTTTTTACTGTCGCAAATTTTAATTGCGCCAGGGATTGCCTTTTCTACAGTACATTTTTCAAAGAATAATTTTTTACTGTCGCAAATTTTAATTGCGCCAAGGATTGCCTTTTCTACAGTAAATTTTTCAAAAATTAATTTTTTACTGTCGCAAATTTTAATTTCGCCAGGGATTGCCTTTTCCATAGTAAATTTTGCAAAAAATAATTTTTTACTGTCGCAAATTTTAATTACGCCAGGGATTGCCTTTTCTACATGAAATTTTTCAAAAAATAATTTTTTACTGTCGCAAATTTTAATTGCGCCAGTGATTGCCTTTTCTATAGTAAATTATTCAAAAAATAATTTTTGCAGTCGCAAATTTTAATTGCGCCAGGGATTGCCTTTTCTACAGTAAATTATTCAAAAAATAATTTTCTACTGTCGCAAATTTTAATTGCGCCAGGGATTGCCTTTTCTATAGTATATTTTGCAAAAAATGATTTTTTACTGTCGCAAATTTTAATTGCGCCAGGGATTGCCTTTTCTACAGTAAATTATTCAAAAAATAATTTTCTACTGTCGCAAATTTTAATTGCGCCAGGGATTGCCTTTACTATAGTAAATTTTTCAAAATTTAATTTTATACTGTCGCAAATTTTAAATACGCCAGGGATTGCCTTTTCTATAGTAAATTTTTCAAAAATTAATTTTTTACTGTCGAAAATTTTAATTACGCAGGGATTTCCTTTTCTATAGTAAATTTATCAAAATTAATTTTTTACTGTCGCAAATTTTAACTGCGCCAGGGATTGCCTTTTCTACAGTAAATTTTTCAAAAAATAATTTTTTACTGTCGCAAATTTTAATTGCGCCAGGGATTGCCTTTTCTACAGTAAATTTTTCAAAAATTAATTTTTTACTGTCGCAAATTTTAATTGCGCCAGGGATTGCCTTTTCTATAGTAAATTTTTCAAAAATTAATTTTTTACTGTCGCAAATTTTAAATACGCCAGGGATTGCCTTTTCTATAGTAAATTTTGCAAAAAATAATTTTTTACTGTCGCAAATTTTAATTACGCCAGGGATTGCCTTTTCTACAGTAAATTTTTCAAAAAATAATTTTTTACTGTCGCAAATTTTAATTGCGCCAGGGATTGCCTTTTCTATAGTAAATTTTTCAAAAAATAATTTTTTACTGTCGCAAATTTTAATTGCGCCAGGGATTGCCTTTTCAATAGTAAATTTTACAAAAAATAATTTTTTACTGTAGCAAATTTTAATTGCGCCAGGGATTGCCTTTTCTACAGGAAATTTTGCAAAAAATAATTTTTTACTGTCGCAAATTTTAATTGCGCCAGGGATTGCCTTTTCTACAGTCAATTTTGCAAAAAATAATTTTTGCTGTCGCAATTTTAAATGCGCCAGGGATTGCCTTTTCTATAGTAAATTTTTCAAAAATTAATTTTTTACTGTCGCAAATTTTAGCTGAGCCAGGGATTGCCTTTTCTACAGTAAATTTTACAAAAAATAATTTTCTGCTGTCGCAAATTTTAATTGCGCCAGGGATTGCCTTTTCTACAGTAAATTTTTCAAAAATAATTTTTACTGTCGCAAATTTTAAATCCACCAGGGATTGCCTTTTCTATAGTAAATTTTCCAAAAAATAATTTTTTACTGTCGCAAATTTTAATTGCGCCAGGGATTGCCTTTTCTACAGTACATTTTTCAAAGAATAATTTTTTACTGTCGCAAATTTTAATTGCGCCAAGGATTGCCTTTTCTACAGTAAATTTTTCAAAAATTAATTTTTTACTGTCGCAAATTTTAATTGCGCCAGGGATTGCCTTTTCTATAGTAAATTTTTCAAAAATTAATTTTTTACTGTCGCAAATTTTAAATTCGCCAGGGATTGCCTTTTCCATAGTAAATTTTGCAAAAAATAATTTTTACTGTCGCAAATTTTAATTACGCCAGGGATTGCCTTTTCTACAGGAAATTTTGAAAAAAATAATTTTTTACTGTCGCAAATTTTAATTGCGCCAGGGATTGCCTTTTCTACAGTCAATTTTGCAAAAAATAATTTTTGCTGTCGCAAATTTTAATTGCGCCAGGGATTGCCTTTTTTATAGTAAATTTTTCAAAAAATAATTTTTTACTGTCGCAAATTTTAATTGCGCCAGGGATTGCCTTTTCTATAGTAAATTTTACAAAAAATAATGTTTTACTGTCGCAAATTTTAATTGCGCCAGGGATTGCCTTTTCTACAGGAAATTTGAAAAAAATAATTTTTTACTGTCGCAATTTTAATTGCGCCAGGGATTGCCTTTTCTACAGTCAATTTTGCAAAAAATAATTTTTGCTGTCGCAAATTTAATTTGCGCCAGGGATTGCCTTTTCTATAGTAAATTTTTCAAAAATTAATTTTTTACTGTCGCAAATTTTAACTGCGCCAGGGATTGCCTTTTCTACAGTAAATTTTACAAAAAATAATTTTCTACTGTCGCAAATTTTAATTGCGCCAGGGATTGCCTTTTCTACAGTAAATTTTTCAAAAAATAGTTTTTACTGTCGCAAATTTTAAATCCACCAGGGATTGCCTTTTCTATAGAAAATTTTCCAAAAAATAATTTTTTACTGTCGCAAATTTAATTGCGCCAGGGATTGCCTTTTCTACAGTACATTTTTCAAAGAATAATTTTTTACTGTCGCAAATTTTAATTGCGCCAAGGATTGCCTTTTCTACAGTAAATTTTTCAAAAATTAATTTTTTACTGTCGCAAATTTTAATTTCGCCAGGGATTGCCTTTTCCATAGTAAATTTTGCAAAAAATAATTTTTTACTGTCGCAAATTTTAATTACGCCAGGGATTGCCTTTTCTACATGAAATTTTTCAAAAAATAATTTTTTACTGTCGCAAATTTTAATTGCGCCAGTGATTGCCTTTTCTATAGTAAATTATTCAAAAAATAATTTTTTGCAGTCGCAAATTTTAATTGCGCCAGGGATTGCCTTTTCTACAGTAAATTATTCAAAAAATAATTTTCTACTGTCGCAAATTTTAATTGCGCCAGGGATTGCCTTTTCTATAGTATATTTTGCAAAAAATGATTTTTTACTGTCGCAAATTCTAAATACGCCAGGGATTGCCTTTTCTATAGTAAAATTTTAAAAAAATAATTTTTTACTGTCGCAAATTTTAATTGCGCCAGGGATTGCCTTTACTATAGTAAATTTTTCAAAATTTAATTTTATACTGTCGCAAATTTTAAATACGCCAGGGATTGCCTTTTCTATAGTAAATTTTTCAAAAATTAATTTTTTACTGTCGAAAATTTTAATTACGCCAGGGATTTCCTTTTCTATAGTAAATTTATCAAAAATTAATTTTTTACTGTCGCAAATTTTAACTGCGCCAGGGATTGCCTTTTCTACAGTAAATTTTTCAAAAAATAATTTTTTACTGTCGCAAATTTTAATTGCGCCAGGGATTGCCTTTTCTACAGTAAATTTTTCAAAAATTAATTTTTTACTGTCGCAAATTTTAATTGCGCCAGGGATTGCCTTTTCTATAGTAAAATTTTCAAAAATTAATTTTTTACTGTCGCAAATTTTAAATACGCCAGGGATTGCCTTTTCTATAGTAAATTTTGCAAAAAATAATTTTTTACCGTCGCAAATTTTAATTACGCCAGGGATTGCCTTTTCTACAGTAAATTTTTCAAAAAATAATTTTTTACTGTCGCAAATTTTAATTGCGCCAGGGATTGCCTTTTCTATAGTAAATTTTTCAAAAAATAATTTTTTACTGTCGCAAATTTTAATTGCGCCAGGGATTGCCTTTTCAATAGTAAATTTTACAAAAAATAATTTTTTACTGTAGCAAATTTTAATTGCGCCAGGGATTGCCTTTTCTACAGGAAATTTTGCAAAAAATAATTTTTTACTGTCGCAAATTTTAATTGCGCCAGGGATTGCCTTTTCTACAGTCAATTTTGCAAAAAATAATTTTTGCTGTCGCAAATTTTAATTGCGCCAGGGATTGCCTTTTCTATAGTAAATTTTTCAAAAATTAATTTTTTACTGTCGCAAATTTTAGCTGAGCCAGGGATTGCCTTTTCTACAGTAAATTTCACAAAAAATAATTTTCTGCTGTCGCAAATTTTAATTGCGCCAGGGATTGCCTTTTCTACAGTAAATTTTTCAAAAAATAATTTTTACTGTCGCAAATTTTAAATCCGCCAGGGATTGCCTTTTCTATAGTAAATTTTCCAAAAAATAATTTTTTACTGTCGCAAATTTTAATTGCGCCAGGGATTGCCTTTTCTACAGTACATTTTTCAAAGAATAATTTTTTACTGTCGCAAATTTTAATTGCGCCAAGGATTGCCTTTTCTACAGTAAATTTTTCAAAAATTAATTTTTTACTGTCGCAAATTTTAATTGCGCCAGGGATTGCCTTTTCTATAGTAAATTTTTCAAAAATTAATTTTTTACTGTCGCAAATTTTAAATTCGCCAGGGATTGCCTTTTCCATAGTAAATTTTGCAAAAAATAATTTTTTACTGTCGCAAATTTTAATTACGCCAGGGATTGCCTTTTCTACATGAAATTTTTCAAAAAATAATTTTTTACTGTCGCAAATTTTAATTGCTCCAGTGATTGCCTTTTCTATAGTAAATTATTCAAAAAATAATTTTTTGCTGTCGCAAATTTTAATTGCGCCAGGGATTGCCTTTTCTACAGTAAATTATTCAAAAAATAATTTTCTACTGTCGCAAATTTTAATTGCGCCAGGGATTGCCTTTTCTATAGTAAATTTTGCAAAAAATGATTTTTGCTGTCGCAAATTTTAAATACGCCAGGGATTGCCTTTTCTATAGTAAATTTTGCAAAAAATAATTTTTTACTGTCGCAAATTTTAATTGCGCCAGGGATTGCCTTTTCTATAGTAAATTTTTCAAAAAATAATTTTTTACTGTCGCCAATTTTAATTACGCCAGGATTGCCTTTTCTATAGTCAATTTTTCAAAATTTAATTTTATACTGTCGCAAATTTTAAATACGCCAGGGATTGCCTTTTCTATAGTAAATTTTTCAAAAATTAATTTTTTACTGTCGAAAATTTTAATTACGCCAGGGATTGCCTTTTCTATAGTAAATTTTTCAAAAATTAATTTTTTACTGTCGCAAATTTTAATTGCGCCAGGGATTACCTAGTAAATTTTTCAAAAAATAATTTTTTACTGTCGCAAATTTTAAATACGCCAGGGATTGCCTTTTCTATAGTAAATTTTTCAAAAAATAATTTTTTACTGTCGCAAATTTTAATTACGCCAGGGATTGCCTTTTCTACAGTAAATTATTCAAAAAATAATTTTCTACTGTCGCAAATTTTAATTGCGCCAGGGATTGCCTTTTCTATAGTAAATTTTGCAAAAAATAATTTTTTACTGTCGCAAATTTTAAATACGCCAGGGATTGCCTTTTCTATAGTAAATTTTGCAAAAAATAATTTTTTACTGTCGCAAATTTTAATTGCGCCAGGGATTGCCTTTTCTACAGTAAATTTTTCAAAAACTAATTTTTTACTGTCGCAAATTTTAATTGCGCCAGGGATTGCCTTTTCTATAGTAAATTTTTCAAAAAATAATTTTTTACTGTCGCAAATTTTAATTACGCCAGGGATTGCCTTTTCTACAGTAAATTTTTCACAAATTAATTTTTTACTGTCGCAAATTTTAATTGCGCCAGGGATTGCCTTTTCTATAGTAAATTTTGCAAAACATAATTTTTTACTGTCGGAAATTTTAACTGCGCCAGGGATTGCCTTTTCTATAGTAAATTTTTCAAAAATTAATTTTTTACTGTCGCAAATTTTAATTGCGCCAGGGATTGCCTTTTCTGTAGTAAATTTTTCAAAAAATAATTTTTTACTGTCGCAAATTTTAATTACGCCAGGGATTGCCTTTTCTATAGTAAAATTTTCAAAAAATAATTTTTTACTGTCGCAAATTTTAATTGCGCCAGGGATTGCCTTTTCTATAGTAAATTTTTCAAAAAATAATTTTTTACTGTCGCAAATTTTAATTATGCCAGGGTTGCCTTTTCTATAGTAAATCTTTCACAAATTAATTTTTTACTGTCGCAAATTTTAATTACGCCAGGGATTGCCTTTTCTACAGTAAATTTTTCAAAAAATAATTTTTTACTGTCGCAAATTTTAATTCCGCCAGGGATTGCCTTTTCTACAGTAAATTTTACAAAAAATAATTTTTTACTGTCGCAAATTTTAATTGCGCCAGGGATTGCCTTTTCTACAGTAAATTTTTCAAAAAATAATTTTTTACTGTCGCAAATTTTAATTGCGCCAGGGACTGCCTTTTCTATACTAAATTTTTCAAAAATGAATTTTTTACTGTCGCAAATTTTAAATACGCCAGCGATTGCCTTTTCTACAGTAAATTTTTCAAAAAATAATTTTTTACTGTCGCAAATTTTAATTACGACAGGGATTGCCTTTTCTATAGTAAATTTTTCACAAAATAATTTTTTACTGTCGCAAATTTTAAATACGCCAGGGATTGGCTTTTCTATAGTAAATTTTTCAAAAAATAATTTTTTACTGTCGCATATTTTAATTGCGCCAGGGATTGCCTTTTCTATAGTAAATTTTTCAAAAAATAATTTTTTACTGTCGCAAATTTTAATTGCCCAGGGATTGCCTTTTCTACAGTAAATTTTTTCAAAAATTAATTTTTTACTGTCGCAAATTTTAATTGCGCCAGGGATTGCCTTGTCTATAGTAAATTTTTCAAAAATTATTTTTTTACTATCGCAAATTTTAAATACGCCAGGGATAGCCACTTCTATAGTAAATTTTGCAAAAAATAATTTTTTACTGTCGCAAATTTTAATTGCGCCAGGGATTGCCTATTCTACAGTAAATTATTCAAAAAATAATTTTCTACTGTCGCAAATTTTAATTGCGCCGGGGATTGCCTTTTCTACAGTAAATTTTTCAAAAAATAATTTTTTACTGTCGCCAATTTTAATTGCGCCAGGGATGGCCTTTTCTATAGTAAATTTTGCAAAAAATAAATTTTTACTGTCGCCAATTTTAACTACGCCAGGGATTGCCTTTTCTACAGTAAATTTTTCAAAAAATAATTTTTTAACCTCGCAAATTTTAATTGCGCCAGGGATTGCCTTTTCTATAGTAAATTTTTCAAAAATTTATTTTTTACTGTCGCAAATTTTAAATACGCCAGGGATTGCCTTTTCTATAGTATATTTTGCAAAAAATAATTTTTTATTGTCGCAAACTTTAATTACGCTAGGGATTGCCTTTTCTACAGTAAATTTTGCAAAAAATAATTTTTTAATGTCGCAAATTTTAATCGCGCCAGGGATTGCCTTTTCTATAGTAAATTATTCAAAAAATAATTTTTTACTGTCGCAAATTTTAATTGCGCCAGGGATTGCCTTTTCTATAGTAAATTTTTCAAAAATTAATTTTTTACTGTCGCAAATTTTAAATACGCCAGGGATTGCCTTTTCTATAGTAAATTTTTCAAAAAATTATTTTTTACTGTCGCAAATTTTAACTGCGCCAGGGATTGCCTTTTCTACAGTAAAATTTTCAAAATTTAATTTTTTACTGTCGCAAATTTTAAATCCGCCAGGGATTGCCTTTTCTATAGTAAATTTTTCACAAATTAATTTTCTACTGTCGAAAATTTTAATTACGCCAGGGATTGCCTTTTCTATAGTAAATTTTTCAAAAAATAATTTTTTACTGTCGCAAATTTTAATTGCGCCAGGGATTGCCTTTTCTATAGTAAATTTTTCAAAAAATAATTTTTTACTGTCGCACATTTTAATTACGCCAGGGATTGCCTTTTCTATAGTAAATTTTTCAAAATTCAATTTTATACTGTCGCAAATTGTAATTACGCCAGGGATTGCCATCACTATATTAAATTTTTCAAAAATTAATTTTTTACTGTCGCAAATTTTAATTGCACCAGGGATTACCTTTTCTATAGTAAATTTTTCAAAAAATTATTTTTTACTGTCGCAAATTTTATATACGCCAGGGATTGCCTTTTCAATAGTAAATTTTTCAAAAAATAATTTTTTACTGTCGCAAATTTTAATTGCGCCAGGGATTGCCTTTCTATAGTAAATTTTTCAAAAATTAATTTTTTACTGTCGCAAATTTTAATTGCGCCAGGGATTGCCTTTTCTACAGTAAATTTTACAAAAAATAATTTTTTACTGTCGCAAATTTTAATTGCGCTAGGGATTGCCTTTTCTACAGTAAATTTTACAAAAAATAATTTTTTACTGTCGCAAATTTTAATTGCGCCAGGGATTGCCTTTTCTATAGTAAATTTTTCAAAAAATAATTTTTTACTGTCGCAAATTTTAATTGCGCCAGGGATTGCCTTTTCTATAGTAAATTTTTCAAAATTTAATTTTATATTGTTGCAAATTTTAAATACGCCAGGGATTGCCTTTTCTATAGTAAATTTTTCAAAAATTAATTTTTTACTGTCGAAAATTTAAGCACGCCAGGCATTGCCTTTTCTATAGTAAATTTTTCAAAAATTAATTTTTTATTGTCGCAAATTTTAATTGCGCCAGGGATTACCTTTTCTATAGTAAATTTTTCAAAAAATAATTTTTTACTGTCGCAAATTTTAATTGCGCCAGGGATTGCCTTTTCTATAGTAAATTTTTCAAAAAATAATTTTTTACTGTCGCAAATTTTAATTGCGCCAGGGATTGCCTTTTCTATAGTAAATTTTTCAAAAATTAATTTTTTACTGTCGCAAATTTTAATTGCGCCAGGGATTGCCTTTTCTTCAGTAAATTATACAAAAAATAATTTTTTACTGTCGTAAATTTTAATTGCGCCAGGGATTGCCTTTTCTACAGTAAATTTTGCAAAAAATAATTTTTTACTGTCGCAAATTTTAATTGCGCCAGGGATTGCCTTTTCTATAGTAAATTTTTCAAAAAATAATTTTTTACTGGCGCAAATTTTAATTGCGCCAGGGATTGCCTTTTCTATAGTAAATTTTTCAAAATTTAATTGTATATTGTTGCAAATTTTAAATACGCCGGGGATTGCCTTTTCTATAGTAAATTTTTCAAAAATTAATTTTTTACTGTAGACAATTTAATTACGCCAGGCATTGCCTTTTCTATAGCAAATTTTTCAAAAATTAATTTTTACTGTCGCAAATTTTAATTGCGCCAGGGATTACCATTTCTATAGTAAATTTTTCAAAAAATAATTTTTTACTGTCGCAAATTTTAATTGCGCCAGGGATTGCCTTTTCTATAGTAAATTTTACAAAAAAAAATTTTTTACTGTCGCACTTTTCTACAGTAAATTTTGGAAAAAATAATTTTTTACTGTCGCAAATTTTAATTGCGCCAGGGATTGCCTTATCTATAGTAAATTTTTCAAAAAATAATTTTTTACTGTCGCAAATTTTAATTACGCCAGGGATTGCCTTTTCTATAGTAAATTTTTCAAAATTTAATTTTATACTGTCGCAAATTTTAAATACGCCAGGGATTGCCTTTTCTATAGTAAATGTTTCAAAAATTATTTTTTTACAGTCGAAAATTTAATTACGTCAGGGATTGCCTTTTCTATAGTAAATTTTTCAAAAATTAATTTTTTACTGTCGCAAATTTTAATTACGCCAGGGATTGCCTTTTCTACAGTAAATTTTTCAAAAAATAATTTTTTACTGTCGCAAATTTTAATTCCGCCAGGGATTGCCTTTTCTACAGTAAATTTTACAAAAAATAATTTTTTACTGTCGCAAATTTTAATTGCGCCAGGGATTGCCTTTTCTACAGTAAAATTTTCAAAAAATAATTTTTTACTGTCGCAAATTTTAATTGCGCCAGGGACTGCCTTTTTTATACTAAATTTTTCAAAAATGAATTTTTTACTGTCGCAAATTTTAAATACGCCAGGGATTGCCTTTTCTACAGTAAATTTTTCAAAAAATAATTTTTTACTGTCGCAAATTTTAATTACGCCAGGGATTGCCTTTTCTATAGTAAATTTTTCACAAATTAATTTTTTACTGTCGCAAATTTTAAATACGCCAGGGATTGGCTTTTCTATAGTAAATTTTTCAAAAAATAATTTTTTACTGTCGCATATTTTAATTGCGCCAGGGATTGCCTTTTCTATAGTAAATTTTTAAAAATTCAATTTTATACTGTCGCAAATTTTAAATACGCCAGGGATTGCCTTTTCTATAGTAAATTTTTCAAAAATTAATTTTTTACTGTCGAAAATTTTAATTACGCCAGGGATTGCCTTCACTATATTAAATTTTTAAAAATTAATTTTTTACTGTCGCAAATTTTAGTTGCGCCAGGGATTACCTTTTCTATAGTAAATTTTTCAAAAAATTATTTTTTACTGTCGCAAATTTTAAATACGCCAGGGATTGCCTTTTCAATAGTAAATTTTTCAAAAAATAATTTTTTACTGTCGCAAATTTTAATTGCGCCAGGGATTGCCTTTTCTATAGTAAATTTTTCAAAAATTAATTTTTTACTGTCGCAAATGCTAAATACGCCAGGGATTGCCTTTCCTATAGTAAATTTTTCAAAAAATAATTTTTTACTGTAGCAAATTTTAATTGCGCCAGGGATTGCCTTTTCTATAGTAAAATTTTTAAAATTTAATTTTATATTGATGCAAATTTTAAATACGCAAGGGATTGCCTTTTCTATAGTAAATTTTTCAAAAATTAATTTTTTACTGTCGAAAATTTAATTACGCCAGGCATTGCCTTTTCTATAGTAAATTTTTCAAAAATTAATTTTTTACTGTCGCAAATTTTAATTGCGCCAGGGATTACCTTTTCTATAGTAAATTTTTCAAAAAATAATTTTTTACTGTCGCAAATTTTAATTGCGCCAGGGATTGCCTTTTCTATAGTAAATTTTTCAAAAAATAATTTTTTACTGTCGCAAATTTTAATTGCGCCAGGGATTGCCTTTTCTATAGTAAATTTTTCAAAAAATAATTTTTCACTGTCGCAAATTTTAATTGCGCCAGGGATTGCCTTTTCTATAGTAAATTTTTCAAAAATTAATTTTTTACTGTCGCAAATTTTAATTGCGCCAGGGATTACCTATTCTATAGTAAATTTTTCAAAAAATAATTTTTTACTGTCGCAAATTTTAAATACGCCAGGGATTGCCTTTTCAATAGTAAATTTTTCAAAAATTAATTTTTTACTGTCGCAAATTTTAATTGCGCCAGGGATTGCCTTTTCTTCAGTAAATTTTACAAAAATTAATTTTTTACTGTCGCAAATTTTAATTGCGCCAGGGATTGCCTTTTCTACAGTAAATTTTGCAAAAAAAAAATAATTTTTTACTGTCGCAAATTTTAATTGCGCCAGGGATTGCCTGTTCTATAGTAAATTTTTCAAAAAATAATTTTTTACTGTCGCAAATTTTAATTGCGCCAGGGATTGCCTTTTCTATAGTAGATTTTTCAAAATTTAATTTTATATTGTTGCAAATTTTAAATACGCCAGGGATTGCCTTTTCTATAGTAAATTTTTCAAAAATTAATTTTTTACTATAGAAAATTTAATTACGCCAGGCATTGCCTTTTCTGTAGTAAATTTTTCAAAAATTAATTTTTACTGTCGCAAATTTTAATTGCGCTAGGGATTACCATTTCTATAGTAAATTTTCAAAAAATAATTTTTTACTGTCGCAAATTTTAATTGCGCCAGGGATTGCCTTTTCTATAGTAAATTTTTCAAAAAATAATTTTTTACTGTCGCAAATTTTAATTGCGCCAGGTATTGCCTTTTCTATAGTAAATTTTTCAAAAAAAAATTTTTTACTGTCGCAAATTTTAATTGCGCCAGGGATTGCCTTTTCTATAGTAAATTTTTCAAAATTCAATTCTATACTGTCGCAAATTTTAAATACGCCAGGGATTGCCTTTTCTATAGTAAATTTTTCAAAAATTAATTTTTTACTGTCGAAAATTTTAATTACGCCAGGGATTGCCTTCATTATATTAAATTTTTCAAAAAATAATTTTTCACTGTCGCAAATTTTAATTGCGCCAGGGATTGCCTTTTCTATAGTAAATTTTTCAAAAATTAATTTTTTACTGTCGCAAATTTTAATTGCGCCAGGGATTACCTATTCTATAGTAAATTTTTCAAAAAATAATTTTTTACTGTCGCAAATTTTAATTGCGCCAGGTATTGCCTTTTCTATAGTAAATTTTTCAAAAAATAATTTTTTACTGTCGCAAATTTTAATTGCGCCAGGGATTGCCTTTTCTATAGTAAATTTTTCAAAAATTAATTTTTTACTGTCGCAAATTTTAATTGCGCCAGGGATTACCTATTCTATAGTAAATTTTTCAAAAAATAATTTTTTACTGTCGCAAATTTTAAATACGCCAGGGATTGCCTTTTCAATAGTAAATTTTTCAAAAAATAATTTTTTACTGTCGCAAATTTTAATTGCTCCAGGGATTGCCTTTTCTATAGTAAATTTTTCAAAAATTAATTTTTTACTGTCGCAAATTTTAATTGCGCCAGGGATTGCCTTTTCTATAGTAAATTTTTCAAAAATTAATTTTTTACTGTCGCAAATTTTAATTGCGCCAGGGATTGCCTTTTCTTCAGTAAATTTTACAAAAATTAATTTTTTACTGTCGCAAATTTTAATTGCGCCAGGGATTGCCTTTTCTACAGTAAATTTTGCAAAAAAAAAATAATTTTTTACTGTCGCAAATTTTGATTGCGCCAGGGATTGCCTTTTCTATAGTAAATTTTTCAAAAAATAATTTTTTACTGTCGCAAATTTTAATTGCGCCAGGTATTGCCTTTTCTATAGTAGATTTTTCAAAATTTAATTTTATATTGGTGCAAATTTTAAATACGCCAGGGATTGCCTTTTCTATAGTAAATTTTTCAAAAATTAATTTTTTACTATAGAAAATTTAATTACGCCAGGCATTGCTTTTTCTATAGTAAATTTTTCAAAAATTAATTTTTACTGTCGCAAATTTTAATTGCGCTAGGGATTACCATTTCTATAGTAAATTTTCAAAAAATAATTTTTTACTGTCGCAAATTTTAATTGCGCCAGGGATTGCCTTTTCTATAGTAAATTTTTCAAAAAATAATTTTTTACTGTCGCAAATTTTAATTGCGCCAGGTATTGCCGTTTCTATAGTAAATTTTTCAAAAAAAAATTTTTTACTGTCGCAAATTTTAATTGCGCCAGGGATTGCCTTTTCTATAGTAAATTTTTCAAAATTCAATTTTATACTGTCGCAAATTTTAAATACGCCAGGGATTGCCTTTTCTATAGTAAATTTTTCAAAAATTAATTTTTTACTGTCGAAAATTTTAATTACGCCAGGGATTGCCTTCATTATATTAAATTTTTCAAAAAATAATTTTTCACTGTCGCAAATTTTAATTGCGCCAGGGATTGCCTTTTCTATAGTAAATTTTTCAAAAATTAATTTTTTACTGTCGCAAATTTTAATTGCGCCAGGGATTACCTATTCTATAGTAAATTTTTCAAAAAATAATTTTTTACTGTCGCAAATTTTAAATACGCCAGGGATTGCCTTTTCAATAGTAAATTTTTCAAAAAATAATTTTTTACTGCCGCAAATTTTAATTGCGCCAGGGATTGCCTTTTCTATAGTAAATTTTTCAAAAATTAATTTTTTACTGTCGCAAATTTTAATTGCGCCAGGGATTGCCTTTTCTATAGTAAATTTTTCAAAAATTAATTTTTTACTGTCGCAAATTTTAATTGCGCCAGGGATTGCCTTTTCTTCAGTAAATTTTACAAAAATTAATTTTTTACTGTCGCAAATTTTAATTGCGCCAGGGATTGCCTTTTCTACAGTAAATTTTGCAAAAAAAAAATAATTTTTTACTGTCGCAAATTTTGATTGCGCCAAAGATTGCCTTTTCTATAGTAAATTTTTCAAAAAATAATTTTTTACTGTCGCAAATTTTAATTGCGCCAGGGATTGCCTTTTCTATAGTAGATTTTTCAAAATTTAATTTTATATTGTTGCAAATTTTAAATACGCCAGGGATTGCCTTTTCTATAGTAAATTTTTCAAAAATTAATTTTTTACTATAGAAAATTTAATTACGCCAGGCATTGCCTTTTCTATAGTAAATTTTTCAAAAATTAATTTTTACTGTCGCAAATTTTAATTGCGCTAGGGATTACCATTTCTATAGTAAATTTTTCAAAAAATAATTTTTTACTGTCGCAAATTTTAATTGCGCCAGGGATTGCCTTTTCTATAGTAAATTTTTCAAAAAATAATTTTTTACTGTCGCAAATTTTAATTGCGCCAGGTATTGCCTTTTCTATAGTAAATTTTTCAAAAAATAATTTTTTACTGTCGCAAATTTTAATTGCGCCAGGGATTGCCTTTTCTATAGTAAATTTTTCAAAATTCAATTTTATACTGTCGCAAATTTTAAATACGCCAGGGATTGCCTTTTCTATAGTAAATTTTTCAAAAATTAATTTTTTACTGTCGAAAATTTTAATTACGCCAGGGATTGCCTTCATTATATTAAATTTTTAAAAATTAATTTTTTACTGTCGCAAATTTTAATTGCGCCAGGGATTACCTTTTCTATAGTAAATTTTTCAAAAATTAATTTTTACTGTCGCAAATTTTAATTGCGCTAGGGATTACCATTTCTATAGTAAATTTTTCAAAAATTAATTTTTTACTGTCGCAAATTTTAATTGCGCCAGGGATTGCCTTTTCTATAGTAAATTTTTCAAAAAATAATTTTTTACTGTCGCAAATTTTAATTGCGCCAGGGATTGCCTTTTCTATAGTAAAATTTTTAAAATTTAATTTTATATTGTTGCAAATTTTAAATACGCCAGGGATTGCCTTTTCTATAGTAAATTTTTCAAAAATTAATTTTTTACTGTCGAAAATTTAATTACGCCAGGCATTGCCTTTTCTATAGTAAATTTTTCAAAAATTAATTTTTTACTGTCGCAAATTTTAATTGCGCCAGGGATTGCCTTTTCTATAGTAAATTTTTCAAAAAATAATTTTTTACTGTCGCAAATTTTAATTGCGCCAGGGATTGCCTTTTCTATAGTAAATTTTTCAAAATTCAATATTATACTGTCGCAAATTTTAAATACGCCAGGGATTGCCTTTTCTATAGTAAATTTTTCAAAAATTAATTTTTTACTGTCGAAAATTTTAATTACGCCAGGGATTGCCTTCACTATATTAAATTTTTAAAAATTAATTTTTTACTGTCGCAAATTTTAATTGCGCCAGGGATTACCTTTTCTATAGTGAATTTTTCAAAAAATTATTTTTTACTGTCGCAAATTTTAAATACGCCTGGGATTGCCTTTTCAATAGTAAATTTTTCAAAAAATAATTTTTTACTGTCGCAAATTTTAATTGCGCCAGGGATTGCCTTTTCTATAGTAAATTTTTCAAAAATTAATTTTTTACTGTCGCAAATTTTAATTGCGCCAGGGATTGCCTTTTCTATAGTAAATTTTTCAAAAAATAATTTTTTACTGTCGCAAATTTTAATTGCGCCAGGGATTGCCTTTTCTATAGTAAAATTTTTAAAATTTAATTTTATATTGTTGCAAATTTTAAATACGCCAGGGATTGCCTTTTCTATAGTAAATTTTTCAAAAATTAATTTTTTACTGTCGAAAATTTAATTACGCCAGGCATTGCCTTTTCTATAGTAAATTTTTCAAAAATTAATTTTTTACTGTCGCAAATTTTAATTGCGCCAGGAATTGCCTTTTCTATAGTAAATTTTTCAAAAAATAATTTTTCACTGTCGCAAATTTTAATTGCGCCAGGGATTGCCTTTTCTATAGTAAATTTTTCAAAAATTAATTTTTTACTGTCGCAAATTTTAATTGCGCCAGGGATTACCTATTCTATAGTAAATTTTTCAAAAAATAATTTTTTACTGTCGCAAATTTTAAATACGCCAGGGATTGCCTTTTCAATAGTAAATTTTTCAAAAAATAATTTTTTACTGTCGCAAATTTTAATTGCGCCAGGGATTGCCTTTTCTATAGTAAATTTTTCAAAAATTAATTTTTTACTGTCGCAAATTTTAATTGCGCCAGGGATTGCCTTTTCTTCAGTAAATTTTACAAAAAATAATTTTTTACTGTCGCAAATTTTAATTGCGCCAGGGATTGCCTTTTCTACAGTAAATTTTGCAAAAAATAATTTTTTACTGTCGCAAATTTTAATTGCGCCAGGGATTGCCTTTTCTATAGTAAATTTTTCAAAAAATAATTTTTTACTGTCGCAAATTTTAATTGCGCCAGGGATTGCCTTTTCTATAGTAGATTTTTCAAAATTTAATTTTATATTGTTGCAAATTTTAAATACGCCAGGGATTGCCTTTTCTATAGTAAATTTTTCAAAAATTAATTTTTTACTATAGAAAATTTAATTACGCCAGGCATTACCTTTTCTATAGTAAATTTTTCAAAAATTAATTTTTACTGTCGCAAATTTTAATTGCGCCAGGGATTACCTTTTCTATAGTAAATTTTTCAAAAAATAATTTTTTACTGTCGCAAATTTTAATTGCGCCAGGGATTGCCTTTTCTGTAGTAAATTTTTCAAAAAATAATTTTTTACTGTCGCAAATTTTAATTGCGCCAGGGATTGCCTTTTCTATAGTAGATTTTTCAAAAAATAATTTTTTACTGTCGCAAATTTTAATTGCGCCAGGGATTGCCTTTTCTATAGTAAATTTTTCAAAAATTAATTTTTTACTGTCGCAAATTTTAATTGCGCCAGGGATTACCTATTCTATAGTAAATTTTTCAAAAAATAATTTTTTACTGTCGCAAATTTTAAATACGCCAGGGATTGCCTTTTCAATAGTAAATTTTTCAAAAAATAATTTTTTACTGTCGCAAATTTTAATTGCGCCAGGGATTGCCTTTTCTATAGTAAATTTTTCAAAAATTAATTTTTTACTGTCGCAAATTTTAATTGCGCCAGGGATTGCCTTTTCTTCAGTAAATTTTACAAAAAATAATTTTTTACTGTCGCAAATTTTAAATACGCCAGGGATTGCCTTTTCAATAGTAAATTTTTCAAAAAATAATTTTTTACTGTCGCAAATTTTAATTGCGCCAGGGATTGCCTTTTCTATAGTAAATTTTTCAAAATTCAATATTATACTGTCGCAAATTTTAAATACGCCAGGGATTGCCTTTTCTATAGTAAATTTTTCAAAAATTAATTTTTTACTGTCGAAAATTTTAATTACGCCAGGGATTGCCTTCACTATATTAAATTTTTAAAAATTAATTTTTTACTGTCGCAAATTTTAATTGCGCCAGGGATTACCTTTTCTATAGTGAATTTTTCAAAAAATTATTTTTTACTGTCGCAAATTTTAAATACGCCTGGGATTGCCTTTTCAATAGTAAATTTTTCAAAAAATAATTTTTTACTGTCGCAAATTTTAATTGCGCCAGGGATTGCCTTTTCTATAGTAAATTTTTCAAGAATTAATTTTTTACTGTCGCAAATTTTAATTGCGCCAGGGATTGCCTTTTCTATAGTAAATTTTTCAAAAAATAATTTTTTACTGTCGCAAATTTTAATTGCGCCAGGGATTGCCTTTTCTATAGTAAAATTTTTAAAATTTAATTTTATATTGTTGCAAATTTTAAATACGCCAGGTATTGCCTTTTCTATAGTAAATTTTTCAAAAATTAATTTTTTACTGTCGAAAATTTAATTACGCCAGGCATTGCCTTTTCTATAGTAAATTTTTCAAAAATTAATTTTTTACTGTCGCAAATTTTAATTGCGCCAGGAATTGCCTTTTCTATAGTAAATTTTTCAAAAAATAATTTTTCACTGTCGCAAATTTTAATTGCGCCAGGGATTGCCTTTTCTATAGTAAATTTTTCAAAAATTAATTTTTTACTGTCGCAAATTTTAATTGCGCCAGGGATTACCTATTCTATAGTAAATTTTTCAAAAAATAATTTTTTACTGTCGCAAATTTTAAATACGCCAGGGATTGCCTTTTCAATAGTAAATTTTTCAAAAAATAATTTTTTACTGTCGCAAATTTTAATTGCGCCAGGGATTGCCTTTTCTATAGTAAATTTTTCAAAAATTAATTTTTTACTGTCGCAAATTTTAATGGCGCCAGGGATTGCCTTTTCTTCAGTAAATTTTACAAAAAATAATTTTTTACTGTCGCAAATTTTAATTGCGCCAGGGATTGCCTTTTCTACAGTAAATTTTGCAAAAAATAATTTTTTACTGTCGCAAATTTTAATTGCGCCAGGGATTACCTTTTCTATAGTAAATTTTTCAAAAAATAATTTTTTACTGTCGCAAATTTTAATTGCGCCAGGGATTGCCTTTTCTATAGTAGATTTTTCAAAATTTAATTTTATATTGTTGCAAATTTTAAATACGCCAGGGATTGCCTTTTCTATAGTAAATTTTTCAAAAATTAATTTTTTACTATAGAAAATTTAATTACGCCAGGCATTACCTTTTCTATAGTAAATTTTTCAAAAATTAATTTTTACTGTCGCAAATTTTAATTGCGCCAGGGATTATCTTTTCTATAGTAAATTTTTCAAAAAATAATTTTTTACTGTCGCAAATTTTAATTGCGCCAGGGATTGCCTTTTCTATAGTAAATTTTTCAAAAAATAATTTTTTACTGTCGCAAATTTTAATTGCGCCAGGGATTGCCTTTTCTATAGTAGATTTTTCAAAATTTAATTTTATATTGTTGCAAATTTTAAATACGCCAGGGATTGCCTTTTCTATAGTAAATTTTTCAAAAAATAATTTTTTACTGTCGCAAATTTTAATTGCGCCAGGGAATGCCTTTTCTATAGTAAATTTTTCAAAAAATAATTTTTCACTGTCGCAAATTTTAATTGCGCCAGGGATTGCCTTTTCTATAGTAAATTTTTCAAAAATTAATTTTTTACTGTCGCAAATTTTAATTGCGCCAGGGATTACCTATTCTATAGTAAATTTTTCAAAAAATAATTTTTTACTGTCGCAAATTTTAAATACGCCAGGGATTGCCTTTTCAATAGTAAATTTTTCAAAAAATAATTTTTTTCTGTCGCAAATTTTAATTGCGCCAGGGATTGCCTTTTCTATAGTAAATTTTTCAAAAATTAATTTTTTCCTGTCGCAAATTTTAATTGCGCCAGGGATTGCCTTTTCTTCAGTAAATTTTACAAAAAATAATTTTTTACTGTCGCAAATTTTAATTGCGCCAGGGATTGCCTTTTCTACAGTAAATTTTGCAAAAAATAATTTTTTACTGTCGCAAATTTTAATTGCGCCAGGGATTGCCTTTTCTATAGTAAATTTTTCAAAAAATAATTTTTTACTGTCGCAAATTTTAATTGCGTCAGGGATTGCCTTTTCTATAGTAGAATTTTCAAAATTTGATTTTATATTGTTGCAAATTTTAAATACGCCAGGGATTGCCTTTTCTATAGTAAATTTTTCAAAAATTATTTTTTTACTGTAGAAAATTTAATTACGCCAGGCATTGCCTTTTCTATAGTAAATTTTTCAAAAATTAATTTTTACTGTCGCAAATTTTAATTGCGCCAGGGATTACCTTTTCTATAGTAAATTTTACAAAAAATAATTATTTACTGTCGCAAATTTTAATTGGGCCAGGGATTGCCTTTTCTACAGTAAATTTTGGAAAAAATAATTTTTTACTGTCGCAAATTTTAATTGCGCCAGGGATTGCCTTGTATAGTAAATTTTTCAAAAAATAATTTTTTACTGTCGCAAATTTTAATTACGCCAGGGATTGCCTTTTCTATAGTAAATTTATCAAAATTTAATTTTATACTGTCGTAAATTTTAAATACGCCAGCGATTGCCTTTTCTATAGTAAATGTTTCAAAAACTATTTTTTTACTGTCGAAAATTTAATTACGTCAGGGATTGCCTTTTCTATAGTAAATTTTTCAAAAATTAATTTTTTACTGTCGCAAATTTTAATTGCGCCAGGGATTGCCTTTTCTATAGTAAATTTTTCATAAAATAATTTTTTACTGTCGCAAATTTTAATTGCGCCAGGGATTGCCTTTTCTATAGTAAATTTTTCAAAAATTAATTTTTTACTGTCGCAAATTTTAATTGCGCCAGGGATTGCCTTTTCTTCAGTAAATTTTACAAAAAATAATTTTTTACTGTCGCAAATTTTAATTGCGCCAGGGATTGCCTTTTCTACAGTAAATTTTGCAAAAAATAATTTTTTACTGTCGCAAATTTTAATTGCGCCAGGGATTGCCTTTTCTATAGTAAATTTTTCAAAAAATAATTTTTTACTGTCGCAAATTTTAATTGCGTCAGGGATTGCCTTTTCTATAGTAGAATTTTCAAAATTTGATTTTATATTGTTGCAAATTTTAAATACGCCAGGGATTGCCTTTTCTATAGTAAATTTTTCAAAAATTATTTTTTTACTGTAGAAAATTTAATTACGCCAGGCATTGCCTTTTCTATAGTAAATTTTTCAAAAATTAATTTTTACTGTCGCAAATTTTAATTGCGCCAGGGATTACCTTTTCTATAGTAAATTTTACAAAAAATAATTTTTTACTGTCGCAAATTTTAATTGGGCCAGGGATTGCCTTTTCTACAGTAAATTTTGGAAAAAATAATTTTTTACTGTCGCAAATTTTAATTGCGCCAGGGATTGCCTTGTATAGTAAATTTTTCAAAAAATAATTTTTTACTGTCGCAAATTTTAATTACGCCAGGGATTGCCTTTTCTATAGTAAATTTTTCAAAATTTAATTTTATACTGTCGTAAATTTTAAATACGCCAGCGATTGCCTTTTCTATAGTAAATGTTTCAAAAACTATTTTTTTACTGTCGAAAATTTAATTACGTCAGGGATTGCCTTTTCTATAGTAAATTTTTCAAAAATTAATTTTTTACTGTCGCAAATTTTAATTGCGCCAGGGATTGCCTTTTCTATAGTAAATTTTTCAAAAAATAATTTTTTACTGTCGCAAATTTTAATTGCGCCAGGGATTGCCTTTTCTATAGTAAATTTTTCAAAAATTAATTTTTTACTGTCGCAAATTTTAATTGCGCCAGGGATTGCCTTTTCTTCAGTAAATTTTACAAAAAATAATTTTTTACTGTCGCAAATTTTAATTGCGCCAGGGATTGCCTTTTCTACAGTAAATTTTGCAAAAAATAATTTTTTACTGTCGCAAATTTTAATTGCGCCAGGGATTGCCTTTTCTATAGTAAATTTTTCAAAAAATAATTTTTTACTGTCGCAAATTTTAACTGCGTCAGGGATTGCCTTTTCTATAGTAGAATTTTCAAAATTTGATTTTATATTGTTGCAAATTTTAAATACGCCAGGGATTGCCTTTTCTATAGTAAATTTTTCAAAAATTATTTTTTTACTGTAGAAAATTTAATTACGCCAGGCATTGCCTTTTCTATAGTAAATTTTTCAAAATTAATTTTTACTGTCGCAAATTTTAATTGCGCCAGGGATTACCTTTTCTATAGTAAATTTTACAAAAAATAATTTTTTACTGTCGCAAATTTTAATTGGGCCAGGGATTGCCTTTTCTACAGTAAATTTTGGAAAAAATAATTTTTTACTGTCGCAAATTTTAATTGCGCCAGGGATTGCCTTGTATAGTAAATTTTTCAAAAAATAATTTTTTACTGTCGCAAATTTTAATTACGCCAGGGATTGCCTTTTCTATAGTAAATTTTTCAAAATTTAATTTTATACTGTCGTAAATTTTAAATACGCCAGCGATTGCCTTTTCTATAGTAAATGTTTCAAAAACTATTTTTTTACTGTCGAAAATTTAATTACGTCAGGGATTGCCTTTTCTATAGTAAATTTTTCAAAAATTAATTTTTTACTGTCGCAAATTTTAATTGCGCCAGGGATTGCCTTTTCTATAGTAAATTTTTCAAAAAATAATTTTTTACTGTCGCAAATTTTAATTGCGCCAGGGATTGCCTTTTCTATAGTAAATTTTTCAAAAATTAATTTTTTAGTGTCGCAAATTTTAATTGCGCCAGGGATTGCCTTTTCTTCAGTAAATTTTACAAAAAATAATTTTTTACTGTCGCAAATTTTAATTGCGCCAGGGATTGCCTTTTCTACAGTAAATTTTGCAAAAAATAATTTTTTACTGTCGCAAATTTTAATTGCGCCAGGGATTGCCTTTTCTATAGTAAATTTTTCAAAAAATAATTTTTTACTGTCGCAAATTTTAATTGCGTCAGGGATTGCCTTTTCTATAGTAGAATTTTCAAAATTGATTTTATATTGTTGCAAATTTTAAATACGCCAGGGATTGCCTTTTCTATAGTAAATTTTTCAAAAATTAATTTTTTACTGTAGAAAATTTAATTACCCCAGGCATTGCCTTTTCTATAGTAAATTTTTCAAAAATTAATTTTTACTGTCGCAAATTTTAATTGCGCCAGGGATTATCTTTTCTATAGTAAATTTTACAAAAAATAATTTTTTACTGTCGCAAATTTTAATTGGGCCAGGGATTGCCTTTTCTACAGTAAATTTTGGAAAAAAGAATTTTTTACTGTCGCAAATTTTAATTGCGCCAGGGATTGTCTTGTATAGTAAATTTTTCAAAAAATAATTTTTTACTGTCGCAAATTTTAATTACGCCAGGGATTGCCTTTTCTATAGTAAATTTTTCAAAATTTAATTTTATACTGTCGTAAATTTTAAATACGCCAGCGATTCCCTTTTCTATAGTAAATGTTTCAAAAACTATTTTTTTACTGTCGAAAATTTAATTACGTCAGGGATTGCCTTTTCTATAGTAAATTTTTCAAAAATTAATTTTTTACTGTCGCAAATTTTAATTGCGCCAGGGATTGCCTTTTCTATAGTAAATTTTTCAAAAAATAATTTTTTACTGTCGCAAATTTTAATTGCGCCAGGGATTGCCTTTTCTATAGTAAATTTTTCAAAAAATAACTTTTTACTGTCGCAAATTTTAATTACGCGAGGGATTGCCTTTTCTATAGTAAATTTTTCAAAATTTAATTTTATACTGACGCAAATTTTAAATACGCCAGGGATTGCCTTTTCAATAGTAAATTTTTCAAAAAATAATTTTTTACTGTCGCAAATTTTAATTGCGCCAGGGATTTCTTTTTCTATAGTAAATTTTTCAAAAATTAATTTTTTACTGTCGCAAATTTTAATTGCGCCAGGGATTGCCTTTTCTACAGTAAATTTTACAAAAAATAATTTTTTACTGTCGCAAATTTTAATTACGCCAGGGATTGCCTTTTCTACAGTAAATTTTGCAAAAAATAATTTTTTACTGTCGCAAATTTTAATTGCGCCAGGGATTGCATTTTCTATAGTAAATTTTTCAAAAATTAATTTTTTTCTGTGGCAAATTTTAAATACGCCAGGGATTGCTTCTTCTACAGTAAATTTTTCAAAAAATAATTTTTTACTGTCGCAAATTTTAATTACTCCAGGGATTGCCTTTTCTTTAGTAAATTTTTCACAAATTAATTTTTTACTGTCGCAAATTTTAAATACGCCAGGGATTGCCTTTTCTATAGCAAATTCTTCAAAAACTAATTTTTTACTGTCGCAAATTTTAATTACGCCAGGATTGCCTTTTCTACAGTAAATTTTCCAAAAAATAATTTTTTACTGTCGCAAGTTTTAAATCCGCCAGGGATTGCCTTTTCTATAGTAAATTTTTCAAAAATTAATTTTTTACTTTCGAAAATTTTAATTACGCCAGGGATTGCCTTTTCTATAGTAAATTATTCAAAAAATAATTTTATACTGTCGCAAATTTTAATTGCACCAGGGATTGCCTTTTCTATAGTAAATTTTTTCAAAAAATTATTTTTTACTGTCGCAAATTTTAAATGCGCCAGGGATTGCCTTTTCTATAGTAAATTTTTCAAAAAATAATTTTTTATTGTCGCAAATTTTAATTGCGCCAAGGATTGCCTTTTCTACAGTAAATTTTTCAAAAATTAATTTTTTACTGTCGCAAATTTTAATTGCGGCAGGGATTGCCTTTTCTATAGTAAATTTTTCAAAAATTAATTTTTTACTGTCGCAAATTTTAAATACGCCAGGGATTGCCTTTTCTACAGTAAATTTTTCAAAAATTAATTTTTTACTGTCGCAAATTTTAACTACGCCAGGGATTGCCTTTTCTACAGTAAATTTTTCAAAAAATAATTTTTTACTGTCGCAAATTTTAATTCTGCCAGGGATTGCCTTTTCTACAGTAAATTTTACAAAAAATAATTTTTTACTGTCGCAAATTTTAATTGCGCCTGGAATTGCCTTTTCTACAGTAAATTTTGCAAAAAATAATTTTTTACTGTCGCAAATTTTAATTACGCCAGGGACTGCCTTTTCTATAGTAAATTTTTCAAAAATTAATTATTTACTGTCGCAAATTTTAAATACGCCAGGGATTGCCTTTTCTACAGTAAATTTTTCAAAAAATAATTTTTTACTGTCGCAAATTTTAATTGCGCCAGGGATTGCCTTTTCTATAGTAAATTTTTCAAAAATTAATTTTTTACTGTCGCAAATTTTAAATACGCCAGGGATTGCCTTTTCTACAGTAAATTTTTCAAAAAATAATTTTTTACTGTCGCAAATTTTAATTGCGCCAGAGATTGCCTTTTCTATAGTAAATTTTTCAAAAAATAATTTTTTATTGTCGCAAATTTTAAATACGCCAGGGATTGCCTTTTCTATAGCAAATTTTTCAAAAACTAATTTTTTACTGTCGCAAATTTTAATTACGCCAGGATTGCCTTTTCTACAGTATATTTTACAAAAAATAATTTTTTACTGTCGCAAATTTTAAATCCGCCAGGGATTGCCTTTTCTATAGTAAATTTTTCAAAAATTAATTTTTTACTTTCGAAAATTTTAATTACGCCAGGGATTGCCTTTTCTATAGTAAATTATTCAAAAAATAATTTTATACTGTCGCAAATTTTAATTGCACCAGGGATTGCCTTTTCTATAGTAAATTTTTCAAAAAATTATTTTTTACTGTCGCAAATTTTAATTGCGCCAGGGATTGCCTTTTCTATAAATTTTTCAAAAAATAATTTTTTATTGTCGCAAATTTTAACTGCGCCAAGGATTGCCTTTTCTACAGTAAATTTTTCAAAAATTAATTTTTTACTGTCGCAAATTTTAATTGCGGCAGGGATTGCCTTTTCTATAGTAAATTTTTCAAAAATTAATTTTTACTGTCGCAAATTTTAAATACGCCAAGGATTTGCCTTTTCTACAGTAAATTTTTCAAAAATTAATTTTTTACTGTCGCAAATTTTAATTACGCCCAGGGATTGCCTTTTCTACAGTAAATTTTTCAAAAATAATTTTTTACTGTCGCAAATTTTAATTGCGCCAGGGATTGCCTTTTCTATAGTAAATTTTTCAAAAATTAATTTTTTACTGTCGCAAATTTTAAATGCGCCAGGGATTGCCTTTTCTACAGTAAATTTTTTCAAAAATTAATTTTTTACTGTCGCAAATTTTAATTACGGCCAGGGATTGCCTTTTCTATAGTAAATTTTTCACAAATTAATTTTTTACTGTCGCAAATTTTAAATACGCCAGGGATTGCCTTTTCTACAGTAAATTTTTCAAAAATTAATTTTTACTGTCGCAAATTTTAATTACGCCAGGGATTGCATTTTCTACAGTAAATTTTTCAAAAAATAATTTTTTACTGTCGCAAATTTTAATTCCGCCAGGGATTGCCTTTTCTACAGTAAATTTTACGAAAAAAATTTTTTTACTGTCGCAAATTTTAATTGCGCCTGGGATTGCCTTTTCTACAGTAAATTTTGCAAAAAATAATTTTTTACTGTCGCAAATTTTAATTGCGCCAGGGATTGCCTTTTCTATAGTAAATTTTTTCAAAAATTAATTATTTACTGTCGCAAATTTTAAATACGCCAGGGATTGCCTTTCTACAGTAAATTTTTCAAAAAATAATTTTTTACTGTCGCAAATTTTAATTGCGCCAGAGATTGCCTTTTCTATAGTAAATTTTTCAAAAATAATTTTTTATTGTCGCAAATTTTAAATACGCCAGGGATTGCCTTTTCTATAGCAAATTTTTCAACAACTAATTTTTTACTGTCGCAAATTTTAATTACGCCAGGATTGCCTTTTCTACAGTATATTTTACAAAAAAATAATTTTTTACTGTCGCAAATTTTAAATCCGCCAGGGATTGCCTTTTCTATAGTAAATTTTTCAAAAATTAATTTTTTACTTTCGAAAATTTTAATTACGCCAGGGATTGCCTTTTCTATAGTAAATTATTCAAAAAATAATTTTATACTGTCGCAAATTTTAATTGCACCAGGGATTGCCTTTTCTATAGTAAATTTTTCAAAAAATTATTTTTTACTGGTCGCAAATTTTAATTGCGCCAGGGATTGCCTTTTCTATAGTAAATTTTTCAAAAAATAATTTTTTTATTGTCGCAAATTTTAATTGCGCCAAGGATTGCCTTTTCTACAGTAAATTTTTCAAAAATTAATTTTTTACTGTCGCAAATTTTAATTGCGGCAGGGATTGCCTTTTCTATAGTAAATTTTCAAAAATTAATTTTTTACTGTCGCAAATTTTTAATACGCCAGGGATTGCCTTTTCTACAGTAAATTTTTTCAAAAATTAATTTTTTACTGTCGCAAATTTTAATTACGCCAGGGATTGCCTTTTCTACAGTAAATTTTTCAAAAAATAATTTTTTACTGTCGCAAATTTTAATTCTGCCAGAGATTGCCTTTTCTACAGTAAATTTTACAAAAAATAATTTTTTACTGTCGCAAATTTTAATTGCGCCTGGGATTGCCTTTTCTACAGTAAATTTTGCAAAAAATAATTTTTTACTGTCGCAAATTTTAATTACGCAGGGATTGCCTTTTCTATAGTAAATTTTTCAAAAATTAATTATTTACTGTCGCAAATTTTAAATACGCCAGGGATTGCCTTTTCTACAGTAAATTTTTCAAAAAATTATTTTTTACTGTCGCAAATTTTAATTGCGCCAGGGATTGCCTTTCTATAGTAAATTTTTCAAAATTAATTTTTTACTGTCGCAAATTTTAAATGCGCCAGGGATTGCCTTTTCTACAGTAAATTTTTCAAAATTAATTTTTTACTGTCGCAAATTTAATTACGCAGGGATTGCCTTTTCTACAGTAAATTTTTCAAAAAATAATTTTTTACTGTCGCAAATTTTAATTCCGCCAGGGATTGCCTTTTCTACAGTAAATTTTACAAAAATAATTTTTTACTGTCGCAAATTTTAATTGCGCCTGGGATTGCCTTTCTACAGTAAATTTTGCAAAAATAATTTTTTACTGTCGCAAATTTTAATTACGCCAGGGATTGCCTTTTGTATAGTAAATTATTCAAAAAATAATTTTTTCTGTCGCAAATTTTAATTACGCCAGCGATTGCCTTTTCTATAGTAAATTATTCAAAAAATAATTTTTTACTGTCGCAAATTTTAATTGCGCCAGGGATTGCCTTTTCTATAGTAAATTTTTCAAAAAATAATTTTTTACTGTCGCAAATTTTAATTACGCCAGGGATTGCCTTTTCTATAGTAAATTTTTCAAAAATTAATTTTTTACTGTCGCAAATTTTAATTACGCCAGGGATTGCCTTTTCTATAGTAAATTTTTCAAAAATTAATTTTTTACTGTCGCAAATTTTAAGAACGCCAGGGATTGCCTTTTCTCTAGTAAATTTTGCAAAAAATAATTTTCTACTGTCGCAAATTTTAAATACGCCAGGGATTGCATTTTCTATAGTAAATTATTCAAAAAATAATTTTATACTGTCGCAAATTTTAAATACCCCAGGGATTGCCTTTTCTATAGTAAATTTTTCAAAAATTAATTTTTTACTGTCGCAAATTTTAATTGCGCCAGGGATTGCCTTTTCTATAGTAAATTTTGCAAAAAATAATTGTTTAATGTCGCAAATTTTAATCGCGCCAGGGATTGCCTTTTCTATAGTAAATTTTTCAAAAATTAATTTTTTACTGTCGCAAATTTTAATTGCGCCAGGGATTGCCTTTTCTACAGTAAATTTTTCAAAAAATAATTTTCTACTGTCGCAAATTTTAATTACGCCATGGATTGCCTTTCTACAGTAAATTTTTCAAAAAATAATTTTTTACTGTCGCAAATTTTAATTGCGCAAGGGATTGCCTTTTCTATAGTAAATTTTTCAAAAATTAATTTTTTACTGTCGCAAATTTTAAATACGCCAGGGATTGCCTTTTCTATAGTAAATTTTTCAAAAATTAATTTTTACTGTCGCAAATTTTAAATACGCCAGGGATTGCCTTTTCTATAGTAAATTTTTTAAAAATTAATTTTTTACTGTCGCAAATTTTAATTACGCCAGGGATTGCCTTTTCTATAGTAAATTTTCAAAAATTAATTTTTTACTGTCGCAAATTTTAATTACGCCAGGGATTGCCTTTTCTATAGTAAATTTTTCAAAAATTAATTTTTTACTGTCGCAAATTATTATTACGCCAGGGATTGCCTTTTCTATAGTAAATTTTTCAAAAATTAATTTTTTACTCTCGCAAATTTTAATTGCGCCAGGGATTGCCTTTTCTACAGTAAATTTTGCAAAAAATAATTTTTTACTGTCGCAAATTTTAATTACGCCGGGGATTGCCTTTTCTATAGTAAATTTTTCAAAAAATAATTTTTTATTGTCGCAAATTTTAATTACGACAGGGATTGCCTTTTCTATAGTAAATTTTTCAAAAATAATTTTTTACTGTCGCAAATTTTAATTAAGCCAGGATTGCCTTTTCTATAGTAAATTTTCCAAAAAATAATTTTTTACTGTCGCAAATTTTAATTACGCCAGGGATTGCCTTTTCTATAGTAAATTATTCAAAAAATAATTTTTTACTGTCGCAAATTTTCATTGCGCCAGGGATTGCCTTTTCTATAGTAAATTTTTCAAAAATTAATTTTTTACTGTCGCAAATTTTAAATACGCCAGGGATTGCCTTTTCTATAGTAAATTTTCAAAAATTAATTTTTTACTGTCGCAAATTTTAAATACGCCAGGGATTGCCTTTTCTATAGTAAATTTTTCAAAAATTAATTTTTTACTCTCGCAAATTTTAATTACGCCAGGGATTGCCTTTTCTATAGTAAATTTTTCAAAAAATAATTTTTTACTGTCGCAAATTTTAATTACGCCAGGGATTGCCTTTTCTATAGTAAATTTTTCAAAAATTAATTTTTTACTGTCGCAAATTTTAAGAACGCCAGGGATTGCCTTTTCTCTAGTAAATTTTGCAAAAAATAATTTTTTACTGTCGCAAATTTTAATTACGCCAGGGATTGCCTTTTCTACAGTAAATTTTTCAAAAATAAATTTTTACTGTCGCAAATTTTAAATCCGCCAGGGATTGCCTTTTCTATAGTAAATTTTTCACCAATTAATTTTCTACTGTCGCAGATTTTAATTACGCCGGGGATTGCCTTTTCTATAGTAATTTTTTCAAAAAATAATTTTTTACTGTCGCAAATTTTAATTACGCCAGGGATTCCCTTTTCTATAGTAAATTTTTCAAAAATAATTTTTTACTGTCGCAAATTTTAATTACGCCAGGGATTGCCTTTTCTATAATAAATTATTCAAAAAATAATTTTTTACTGTCGCAAATTTTCATTGCGCCAGAAATTTTAATTGCGCCAGGGATTGCCTTTTCTATAGTAAATTTTTCAAAAATTAATTTTTTACTGTCGCAAATTTTAAATACGCCAGGGATTGCCTTTTCTATAGTAAATTTTTCAAAAATTAATTTTTTACTGTCGTAAATTTTAAATACGCCAGGGATTGCCTTTTCTATAGTAAATTTTTCAAAAATTAATTTTTTACTGTCGCAAATTTTAATTACGCCAGGGATTGCCTTTTCTATAGTAAATTTTTCAAAAAATAATTTTTTACTGTCGCAAATTTTAATTACAACAGGGATTGCCTTTTCTATAGTAAATTTTTCAAAAATTAATTTTTTACTGTCGCAAATTTTTATTGCGCCAGGGATTGCCTTTTCTATAGTAAATTTTTCAAAAATTAATTTTTACTGTCGCAAATTTTAATTGCGCCAGGGATTGCCTTTTCTATAGTAAATTTTTCAAAAATTAATTTTTTACTGTCGCAAATTTTAATTGCGCCAGGGATTGCCTTTTCTACAGTAAATTTTGCAAAAATAATTTTTTACTGTCGCAAATTTTAATTACGTCGGGGATTGCCTTTTCTATAGTAAATTTTTCAAAAATAATTTTTTACTGTCGCAAATTTTAATTAAGCCAGGGATTGCCTTTTCTATAGTAAATTTTCCAAAAAATAATTTTTTACTGTCGCAAATTTTAATTACACCAGGGATTGCCTTTTCTACAGTAAATTTTTCAAAAATTAATTTTTTACTGTCGCAAATTTTAATTGCGCAGGGATTGCCTTTTCTACAGTAAATTTTACAAAAAATAATTTTTTACTGTCGCAAATTTTAACTGCGCCAGGGATTGCCTTTTCTACAGTAAATTTTGCAAAAAATAATTTTTTACTGTCGCAAATTTTAATTACGCCGGGGATTGCCTTTTCTATAGTAAATTTTTCAAAAAATAATTTTTTACTGTCGCAAATTTTAATTACGCCAGGGATTGCCTTTTCTATAGTAAATTTTTCAAAAAATAATTTTTTACTGTCGCAAATTTTAATTAAGCCAGGGATTGCCTTTTCTACAGTAAATTTTTCAAAAAATAATTTTTTACTGTCGGAAATTTTAATTGCGCCAGGGATTGCCTTTTCTACAGAAATTATTTCAAAAATTAATTTTTTACTGTCGCAAATTTTAATTGCGCCAAGGATTGATTGCCTTTTCTATAGTAAATTTTTCAAAAATTAATTTTTTACTGTCGCAAATTTTAAATACCCCAGGGATTGCCTTTTCTATAGTAAATTTTGCAAAAAATAATTTTTTACTGTCGCATATTTTAATTACGTCAGGGATTGCCTATTCTATAGTAAATTTTTCAAAAATAATTTTTTTACTGTCGCAAATTTTAATTGCGCCAGGGATTGCCTTTTCTATAGTAAATTTTTCAAAAATTAATTTTTTCCTGTCGCAAATTTTATTTACGCCAGGGATTGCCTTTTCTATAGTAAATTATTCAAAAAATAATTTTTTTCTGTCGCAAATTTTAATTGCGCCAGGGATAGCCTTTTCTATAGAAAATTTTTCAAAAATTAATTTTTTATTGTCGCAAATTTTAAATACGCCAGGGATTGCCTTTTCTATAGTAAATTTTTCAAAAATTAATTTTTTACTGTCGCAAATTTTAAATACGCCAGGGATTGCCTTTTCTATAGTAAATTTTTCAAAAATTAATTTTTTACTGTCGCAAATTTTAATTACGCCAGGGATTGCCTTTTCTATAGTAAATTTTTCAAAAAATAATTTTTTACTATCGCAAATTTTTATTACGCCAGGGATTGCCTTTTCTATAGTAAATTATTCAAAAAATAATTTTTTCTGTCGCAAATTTTAATTGCGCCAGGGATTGCCTTTTCTATAGTAAATTTTTCAAAAATTAATTTTTTACTGTCGCAAATTTTAAATACGCCAGGGATTGCCTTTTCTATAGTAAATTTTCAAAAATTAATTTTTTACTGTCGCAAATTTTAAATATGCCAGGGATTGCCTTTTCTATAGTAAATTTTTCAAAAATTAATTTTTTACTGTCGCAAATATTAATTACGCCAGGGATTGCCTTTTCTATAGTAAATTTTTCAAAAAATAATTTTTTACCGTCGCAAATTTTAATTACGCCAGGGATTGCCTTTTCTATAGTAAATTTTTCAAAAATTAATTTTTTACTCTCGCAAATTTTTATTACGCCAGGTATTGCCTTTTCTGTAGTAAATTTTTCAAAAATTAATTTTTTACTGTCGCAAATTTTAATTGCGCCAGGGATTGCCTTTTCTACAGTAAATTTTGCAAAAAATAATTTTTTACTGTCCCAAATTTTAATTACGCCGGGGATTGCGTTTTCTATAGTAAATTTTTCAAAAATAATTTTTTACTGTCGCAAATTTCAATTACGCCAGGGATTGCCTTTTCTATAGTAAATTTTTCAAAAATAATTTTTTGCTGTCGCAAATTTTAATTAAGCCAGGGATTGCCTTTTCTATAGTAAATTTTCCAAAAAATAATTTTTTACTGTCGCAAATTTTAATTACGCCAGGGATTGCCTTTTCTACAGTAAATTTTTCAAAAATTAATTTTTTACTGTCGCAAATTTTAATTGCGCCAGGGATTGCCTTTTCTACAGTAAATTTTACAAAAAATAATTTTTTACTGTCGCAAATTTTAATTGCGCCAGGGATTGCCGTTTCTACAGTAAATTTTTCAAAAAATAATTTTTTACTGTCGCAAATTTTAATTGCGCCAGGGATTGCCTTTTCTACAGAAAATTTTTCAAAAATTAATTTTTTAATGTCGCAAATTTTAATTACGCCAGAGATTGCCTTTTCTATAGTAAATTTTTCAAAAATTAATTTTTTACTGTCGCAAATTTTAAATACTCCAGGGATTGCCTTTTCTGTAGTAAATTTTGCAAAAAAATAATTTTTTACTGTCGCATATTTTAACTACGCCAGGGATTGCCTATTCTATAGTAAATTTTTCAAAAATAAATTTTTTACTGTCGCAAATTTTAATTGCGCCAGGGATTGCCTTTTCTATAGTAAATTTTTCAAAAATTAATTTTTTACTGTCGCAAATTTTAAAAACGCCAGGGATTGCCTTTTCTCTAGTAAATTTTGCAAAAAATAATTTTTTACTGTCGCAAATTTTAATTACGCCAGGGATTGCCTTTTCTACAGTAAATTTTTCAAAAATAAATTTTTACTGTCGCAAATTTTAAATCCGCCAGGGATTGCCTTTTCTATGGTAAATTTTTCACCAATTAATTTTCTACTGTCGCAGATTTTAATTACGCCGGGGATTGCCTTTTCTATAGTAATTTTTTCAAAAAATAATTTTTTACTGTCGCAAATTTTAATTACGCCAGGGATTGCCTTTTCTATAGTAAATTTTTCAAAAATAATTTTTTACTGTCGCAAATTTTAATTACGCCAGGGATTGCCTTTTCTATAATAAATTATTCAAAAAATAATTTTTTACTGTCGCAAATTTTCATTGCGCCAGAAATTTTAATTGCGCCAGGGATTGCCTTTTCTATAGTAAAATTTTCAAAAATTAATTTTTTACTGTCGCAAATTTTAAATACGCCAGGGATTGCCTTTTCTATAGTAAATTTTTCAAAAATTAATTTTTTACTGTCGTAAATTTTAAATACGCCAGGGATTGCCTTTTCTATAGTAAATTTTTCAAAAATTAATTTTTTACTGTCGCAAATTTTAATTACGCCAGGGATTGCCTTTTCTATAGTAAATTTTTCAAAAAATAATTTTTTACTGTCGCAAATTTTAATTACGCCAGGGATTGCCTTTTCTATAGTAAATTTTTCAAAAATTAATTTTTTACTGTCGCAAATTTTTATTGCGCCAGGGATTGCCTTTTCTATAGTAAATTTTTCAAAAATTAATTTTTTACTGTCGCAAATTTTAATTGCGCCAGGGATTGCCTTTTCTATAGTAAATTTTTCAAAAATTAATTTTTTACTGTCGCAAATTTTAATTGCGCCAGGGATTGCCTTTTCTACAGTAAATTTTGCAAAAATAATTTTTTACTGTCGCAAATTTTAATTACGTCGGGGATTGCCTTTTCTATAGTAAATTTTTCAAAAATAATTTTTTACTGTCGCAAATTTTAATTAAGCCAGGGATTGCCTTTTCTATAGTAAATTTTCCAAAAAATAATTTTTTACTGTCGGAAATTTTAATTACGCCAGGGATTGCCTTTTCTACAGTAAATTTTTCAAAAATTAATTTTTTACTGTCGCAAATTTTAATTGCGCCAGGGATTGCCTTTTCTACAGTAAATTTTACAAAAAATAATTTTTTACTGTCGCAAATTTTAACTGCGCCAGGGATTGCCTTTTCTACAGTAAATTTTGCAAAAAATAATTTTTTACTGTCGCAAATTTTAATTACGCCGGGGATTGCCTTTTCTATAGTAAATTTTTCAAAAAATAATTTTTTACTGTCGCAAATTTTAATTACGCCAGGGATTGCCTTTTCTATAGTAAATTTTTCAAAAAATAATTTTTTACTGTCGCAAATTTTAATTAAGCCAGGGATTGCCTTTTCTACAGTAAATTTTTCAAAAAATAATTTTTTACTGTCGGAAATTTTAATTGCGCCAGGGATTGCCTTTTCTACAGAAATTATTTCAAAAATTAATTTTTTACTGTCGCAAATTTTAATTACGCCAGGGATTGATTGCATTTTCTATAGTAAATTTTTCAAAAATTAATTTTTTACTGTCGCAAATTTTAAATACCCCAGGGATTGCCTTTTCTATAGTAAATTTTGCAAAAAATAATTTTTTACTTTCGCATATTTTAATTACGTCAGGTATTGCCTATTCTATAGTAAATTTTTCAAAAATAATTTTTTTACTGTCGCAAATTTTAATTGCGCCAGGGATTGCCTTTTCTATAGTAAATTTTTCAAAAATTAATTTTTTCCTGTCGCAAATTTTATTTACGCCAGGGATTGCCTTTTCTATAGTAAATTATTCAAAAAATAATTTTTTTCTGTCGCAAATTTTAAATGCGCCAGGGATAGACTTTTCTATAGTAAATTTTTCAAAAATTAATTTTTTACTGTCGCAAATTTTAAATACGCCAGGGATTGCCTTTTCTATAGTAAATTTTTCAAAAATTAATTTTTTACTGTCGCAAATTTTAAATACGCCAGGGATTGCCTTTTCTATAGTAAATTTTTCAAAAATTAATTTTTTACTGTCGCAAATTTTAATTACGCCAGGGATTGCCTTTTCTATAGTAAATTTTTCAAAAAATAATTTTTTACTATCGCAAATTTTTATTACGCCAGGGATTGCCTTTTCTATAGTAAATTATTCAAAAAATAATTTTTTACTGTCGCAAATTTTAATTGCGCCAGGGATTGCCTTTTCTATAGTAAATTTTTCAAAAATTAATTTTTTACTGTCGCAAATTTTAAATACGCCAGGGATTGCCTTTTCTATAGTAAATTTTCAAAAATTAATTTTTTACTGTCGCAAATTTTAAATATGCCAGGGATTGCCTTTTCTATAGTAAATTTTTCAAAAATTAATTTTTTACTGTCGCAAATATTAATTACGCCAGGGATTGCCTTTTCTATAGTAAATTTTTCAAAAAATAATTTTTTACTGTCGCAAATTTTAATTACGCCAGGGATTGCCTTTTCTATAGTAAATTTTTCAAAAATTAATTTTTTATTGTCGCAAATTTTTATTGCGCCAGGGATTGCCTTTTCTGTAGTAAATTTTTCAAAAATTAATTTTTTACTGTCGCAAATTTTAATTGCGCCAGGGATTGCCTTTTCTACAGTAAATTTTGCAAAAAATAATTTTTTACTGTCCCAAATTTTAATTACGCCGGGGATTGCCTTTTCTATAGTAAATTTTTCAAAAAATAATTTTTTACTGTCGCAAATTTCAATTACGCCAGGGATTGCCTTTTCTATAGTAAATTTTTCAAAAATAATTTTTTGCTATCGCAAATTTTAATTAAGCCAGGGATTGCCTTTTCTATAGTAAATTTTCCAAAAAATAATTTTTTACTGTCGCAAATTTTAATTACGCCAGGGATTGCCTTTTCTACAGTAAATTTTTCAAAAATTAATTTTTTACTGTCGCAAATTTTAATTGCGCCAGGGATTGCCTTTTCTACAGTAAATTTTACTAAAAATAATTTTTTACTGTCGCAAATTTTAATTGCGCCAGGGATTGCCTTTTCTACAGTAAATTTTTCAAAAAATAATTTTTTACTGTCGCAAATTTTAATTGCGCCAGGGATTGCCTTTTCTACAGAAAATTTTTCAAAAATTAATTTTTTACTGTCGCAAATTTTAATTGTGCCAGGGATTGCCTTTTCTATAGTAAATTTTCCAAAAATTAATTTTTTACTGTCGCAAATTTTAAATACTCCAAGGATTGCCTTTTCTATAGTAAATTTTGCAAAACAATAATTTTTTACTGTCGCATATTTTAACTACGCCAGGGATTGCCTATTCTATAGTAAATTTTTCAAAAATAAATTTTTTACTGTCCCAAATTTTAAAAACGCCAGGGATTGCCTTTTCTCTAGTAAATTTTGCAAAAAATAATTTTTTACTGTCGCAAATTTTAATTACGCCAGGGATTGCCTTTTCTACAGTAAATTTTTCAAAAATTAATTTTTTACTGTCGCAAATTTTAAATCCGCCAGGGATTGCCTTTTCTATAGTAAATTTTTCAAAAATTAATTTTTTACTGTCGCAAATTTTAAATACTCCAGGGATTGCCTTTTCTATAGTAAATTTTGCAAAAAAATAATTTTTTACTGTCGCATGTTTTAATTACGCCAGGGATTGCCTATTCTATAGTAAATTTTTCAAAAATAAATTTTTTACTGTCGCAAATTTTAATTGCGCCAGGGATTGCCTTTTCTATAGTAAATTTTTCAAAAATTAATTTTTTACTGTCCCAAATTTTAAAAACACCAGGGATTGCCTTTTCTCTAGTAAATTTTGCAAAAAATAATTTTTACTGTCGCAAATTTTAATTACGCCAGGGATTGCCTTTTCTATAGTTAATTATTCAAAAAATAATTTTTTACTGTCGCAAATTTTAATTGCGCCAGAAATTTTAATTGCGCCAGGGATTGCCTTTTCTATAGTAAATTTTTCAAAAATTAATTTTTTACTGTCGCAAATTTTAAATACGCCAGGGATTGCCTTTTCTATAGTAAATTTTTCAAAAATTAATTTTTTACTGTCGCAAATTTTAAATACGCCAGGGATTGCCTTTTCTATAGTAAATTTTTCAAAAATTAATTTTTTACTGTCGCAAATTTTAATTACGCCAGGGATTGCCTTTTCTATAGTAAATTTTTCAAAAAATAATTTTTTACTGTCGCAAATTTTAATTACGCCAGGGATTGCCTTTTCTATAGTAAATTTTTCAAAAATTAATTTTTTACTGTCGTAAATTTTTATTGCGCCAGGGATTGCCTTTTCTATAGTAAATTTTTCAAAAATTAGTTTTTTACTGTCGCAAATTTTAATTGCGCCAGGGATTGCCTTTTCTATAGTAAATTTTTCAAAAATTACTTTTTTACTGTCGCAAATTTTAATTGCGCCAGGGATTGCCTTTTCTACAGTAAATTTTGCAAAAAATAATTTTTTACTGTCGCAAATTTTAATTACGCCGGGGATTGCCTTTTCTATAGTAAATTTTTCAAAAATAATTTTTTACTGTCGCAAATTTTAATTAAGCCAGGGATTGCCTTTTCTATAGTAAATTTTCCAAAAAATAATTTTTTACTGTCGCAAATTTTAATTACGCCAGGGATTGCCTCTTCTACAGTAAATTTTTCAAAAATTAATTTTTAACTGTCGCAAATTTTAATTGCGCCAGGGATTGCCTTTTCTACAGTAAATTTTACAAAAAATAATTTTTTACTGTCGCAAATTTTAACTGCGCCAGGGATTGCCTTTTCTACAGTAAATTTTTCAAAAAATAATTTTTTACTGTCGCAAATTTTAATTGCGCCAGGGATTGCCTTTTCTACAGAAAATTTTTCAAAACTTAATTTTTTACTGTCGCAAATTTTAATTGCGCCAGGGATTGCCTTTTCTATAGTAAATTTTTCAAAATTAATTTTTTACTGTCGCAAATTTTAAATACCCCAGGGATTGCCTTTTCTATAGGAAATTTTGCAAAAAATAATTTTTTATTGTCGCATATTTTAATAACGCCAGGGATTGCCTATTCTATAGTAAATTTTTCAAAAATAAATTTTTTATTGTCGCAAATTTTAATTGCGCCAGGGATTGCCTTTTCTATAGTAAATTTTTCAAAAATTAATTTTTTACGGTCGCAAATTTTAATTACGCCAGGGATTGCCTTTTCTATAGTACCTAAATTATTCAAAAAATAATTTTTTACTGTCGCAAATTTTAATTGCGCCAGGGATTGCCTTTTCTATAGTAAATTTTTCAAAATTTAATTTTTTACTGTCGCAAATTTTAAATACGCCAGGGATTGCCTTTTCTTAAGTAAATTTGTCAAAAATTAATTTTTTACTGTCGCAAATTTTAAATACGCCAGGGATTGCCTTTTCTCTAGTAAATTTTTCAAAAAATAATTTTTTACTGTCGCAAATTTTAATTACGCCAGGGATTGCCTTTTCTATAGTAAATTTTTCAAAAAGTAATTTTTTACTGTCGCAAATTTTTATTGCGCCAGGGATTGCCTTTTCTATAGTAAATTTTTCAAAAATTAATTTTTTACTGTCGCAAATTTTAATTGCGCCAGGGATTGCCTTTTCTACAGTAAATTTTGCAAAAAATAATTTTTTACTGTCGCAAATTTTAATTACGCCGGGGATTGCCTTTTCTATAGTAAATTTTTCAAAATTAATGTTTTACTGTCGCAAATTTTAATTACGCCAGGGATTGCCTTTTCTATAATAAATTTTTCAAAAATAATTTTTTACTGTCGCAAATTTTAATTAAGCCAGGGATTGCCTTTTCTATAGCAAATTTTCCAAAAAATAATTTTTTACTGTCGCAAATTTTAATTACGCCAGGGATTGCCTTTTCTACAGTAGATTTTTCAAAAATTAATTTTTTACTGTCGCAAATTTTAATTGCGCCAGGGATTGCCTTTTCTACAGTAAATTTTACAAAAAATAATTTTTTACTGTCGCAAATTTTAATTGCGCCAGGGATTGCCTTTTCTACAGAAAATTTTTCAAAAATCAATTTTTTACTGTCGCAAATTTTAATTGCGCCAGGGATTGCCTTTTCTATAGTAAATTTTTCAAAAATTAATTTTTTACTGTCGCAAATTTTAAATACTCCAGGGATTGCCTTTTCTATAGTAAATTTTGCAAAAAATAATTTTTTACTGTCGCATATTTTAATTACGCCAGGGATTGCCTATTCTATAGTAAATTTTTCAAAAATAATTTTTTTACTGTCGCAAATTTTAATTGCGCCAGGGATTGCCTTTTATATAGTAAATTTTTCAAAAATTAATTTTTTCTGTCGCAAATTTTAAAAACGCCAGGGATTGCCTTTTCTCTAGTAAATTTTGCAAAAAATAATTTTTTACTGTCGCAAATTTTAATTACGCCAGGGATTGCCTTTTCTACAGTAAATTTTTCAAAAATTAATTTTTACTGTCGCAAATTTTAAATCCCCCAGGGATTGCCTTTTCTATAGAAAATTTTTCACAAATTAATTTTCTACTGTCGCAAATTTTAATTACGCCGGGGATTGCCTTTTCTATAGTAAATTTTTCAAAAAATAATTTTTTACTGTCGCAAATTTTAATTACGCCAGGGATTGCCTTTTCTATAGTAAATTTTTCAAAAATAATTTTTTAGTGTCGCAAATTTTAATTAAGCCAGGGATTGCCTATTCTATAGTAAATTTTTCAAAAATAAATTTTTTACTGTCGCAAATTTTAATTGCGCCAGGGATTGCCTTTTCTATAGTAAATTTTTCAAAAATTAATTTTTTACTGTCGCAAATTTTAAAAACGCCAGGGATTGCCTTTTCTCTAGTAAATTTTGCAAAAAATAATTTTTTACTGTCGCAAATTTTAATTACGCCAGGGATTGCCTTTTCTACAGTAAATTTTTCAAAAATTAATTTTTTACTGTCGCAAATTTTAAATCCGCCAGGGATTGCCTTTTCTATAGAAAATTTTTCACAAATTAATTTTCTACTGTCGCAAATTTTAATTACGCCGGGGATTGCCTTTTCTATAGTAAATTTTTCAAAAAATAATTTTTTACTGTCGCAAATTTTAATTACGCCAGGGATTGCCTTTTCTATAGTAAATTTTTCAAAAATAATTTTGTACTGTCGCAAATTTTAATTACGCCAGGGATTGCCTTTTCTGTAGTAAATTATTCAAAAAATAATTTTTTACTGTCGCAAATTTTAATTGCGCCAGGGATTGCCTTTTCTATAGTAAATTTTTCAAAAATTAATTTTTTACTGTCGCAAATTTTAAATACGCCAGGGATTGCCTTTTCTATAGTAAATTTTTCAAAAATTAATTTTTTACTGTCGCAAATTTTAAATACGCCAGGGATTGCCTTTTCTACAGTAAATTTTTCAGAAATTAATTTTTTACTGTCGCAAATTTTAATTACGCCAGGGATTGCCTTTTCTATAGTAAATTTTTCAAAAAATAATTTTTTACTGTCGCAAATTTTAATTACGCCAGGGATTGCCTTTTCTATAGTAAATTTTTCAAAAATTAATTTTTTACTGTCGCAAATTTTAATTACGCCAGGGATTGCCTTTTCTATAGTAAATTTTGCAAAAAATAATTTTATACTGTCGCAAATTTTAATTACGCCGGGGATTGCCTTTTCTATAGTAAATTTTTCAAAAAATAATTTTTTACTGTCGCAAATTTTAATTACGCCAGGGATTGCCTTTTCTATAGTAAATTTTTCAAAAATAATTTTTTAGTGTCGCAAATTTTAATTAAGCCAGGGATTGCCTTTTCTATAGTAAATTTTCCAAAAAATAATTTTTTACTGTCGCAAATTTTAATTACGCCAGGGATTGCCTTTTCTACAGTAAATTTTTCAAAAATTAATTTTTTACTGTCGCAAATTTTAATTGCGCCCGGGATTGCCTTTTCTACAGTAAATTTTACAAAAAATAATTTTTTACTCTCGCAAATTTTAATTGCGCCAGGGATTGCCTTTTCTACAGTAAATTTTTCAAAAAATAATTTTTTACTGTCGCAAATTTTAATTGCGCCAGGGATTGCCTTTTCTACAGAAAATTTTTCAAAAATTAATTTTTTACTGTCGCAAATTTTAATTGCGCCAGGGATTGCCTTTTCTATAGTAAATTTTTCAAAAATTAATTTTTTACTGTCGCAAATTTTAAATACGCCAGGGATTGCCTTTTCTATAGTAAATTTTTCAAAAATTAATTTTTTAATGTCGCAAATTTTAAATACGCCAGGGATTGCCTTTTCTATAGTAAATTTTTCAAAAATTAATTTTTTTCTGTCGCAAATTTTAAATACGCCAGAGATTGCCATTTCTATAGTAAATTATTCAAAAAATAATTTTTTACTGTCGCAAATTTTAATTGCGCCAGGGATTGCCTTTTCTATAGTAAATTTTTCAAAAATTAATTTTTTACTGTCGCAAATTTTAAATACGCCAGGGATTGCCTTTTCTATAGTAAATTTTTCAAAAAATAATTTTTTACTGTCGCAAATTTTAATTACGCCAGGGATTGCCTTTTCTATAGTAAATTTTGCAAAAAATAATTTTATACTGTCGCAAATTTTAATTACGCCGGGGATTGCCTTTTCTATAGTAAATTTTTCAAAAAATAATTTTTTACTGTCGCAAATTTTAATTACGCCAGGGATTGCCTTTTCTATAGTAAATTTTTCAAAAATAATTTTTTAGTGTCGCAAATTTTAATTAAGCCAGGGATTGCCTTTTCTATAGTAAATTTTCCAAAAAATAATTTTTTACTGTCGCAAATTTTAATTACGCCAGGGATTGCCTTTTCTACAGTAAATTTTTCAAAAATTAATTTTTTACTGTCGCAAATTTTAATTGCGCCCGGGATTGCCTTTTCTACAGTAAATTTTACAAAAAATAATTTTTTACTGTCGCAAATTTTAATTGCGCCAGGGATTGCCTTTTCTACAGTAAATTTTTCAAAAAATAATTTTTTACTGTCGCAAATTTTAATTGCGCCAGGGATTGCCTTTTCTACAGAAAATTTTTCAGAAATTAATTTTTTACTGTCGCAAATTTTAATTGCACCAGGGATTGCCTTTTCTATAGTAAATTTTTCAAAAATTAATTTTTTACTGTCGCAAATTTTAAATACGCCAGGGATTGCCTTTTCTATAGTAAATTTTTCAAAAATTAATTTTTTAATGTCGCAAATTTTAAATTCGCCAGGGATTGCCTTTTCTATAGTAAATTTTTCAAAAATTAATTTTTTACTGTCGCAAATTTTAAATACGCCAGAGATTGCCTTTTCTATAGTAAATTATTCAAAAAATAATTTTTTACTGTCGCAAATTTTAATTGCGCCAGGGATTGCCTTTTCTATAGTAAATTTTTCAAAAATTAATTTTTTACTGTCGCAAATTTTAAATACGCCAGGGATTGCCTTTTCTATAGTAAATATTTCAAAAAATAATTTTTTACTGTCGCAAATTTTAATTACGCCAGGGATTGCCTTTTCTATAGTAAATTTTTCAAAAATTAATTTTTTACTGTCGCAAATTTTAATTACGCCAGGTATTGCCTTTTCTATAGTAAATTTTGCAAAAAATAATTTTATACTGTCGCAAATTTTAATTACGCCGGGGATTGCCTTTTCTATAGTAAATTTTTCAAAAATAATTTTTTAGTGTCGCAAATTTTAATTAAGCCAGGGATTGCCTTTTCTATAGTAAATTTTCCAAAAAATAATTTTTTACTGTCGCAAATTTTAATTACGCCAGGGATTGCCTTTTCTACAGTAAATTTTTCAAAAATTAATTTTTTACTGTCGCAAATTTTAATTGCGCCCGGGATTGCCTTTTCTACAGTAAATTTTACAAAAAATAATTTTTTACTGTCGCAAATTTTAATTGCGCCAGGGATTGCCTTTTCTACAGTAAATTTTTCAAAAAATAATTTTTTACTGTCGCAAATTTTAATTGCGCCAGGGATTGCCTTTTCTATAGTAAATTATTCAAAAAATAATTTTTTACTGTCGCAAATTTTAATTGCGCCAGGGATTGCCTTTTCTATAGTTAATTTTTCAAAAATTAATTTTTTACTGTCGCAAATTTTAAATAAGCCAGGGATTGCCTTTTCTATAGTAAATTTTTCAAAAATTAATTTTTTACTGTCGCAAATTTTAAATACGCCAGGGATTGCCTTTTCTATAGTAAATTTTTAAGAAATTAATTTTTTACTGTCGCAAATTTTAATTACGCCAGGGATTGCCTTTTCTATAGTAAATTTTTCAAAAAATAATTTTTTACTGTCGCAAATTTTAATTACGCCAGGGATTGCCTTTTCTATAGTAAATTTTTCAAAAATTAATTTTTTACTGTCGCAAATTTTAATTACGCCAGGGATTGCCTTTTCTATAGTAAATTTTGCTAAAAATAATTTTATACTGTCGCAAATTTTAATTACGCCGGGGATTGCCTTTTCTATAGTAAATTATTCAAAAAATAATTTTTTACTGTCGCAAATTTTAATTGCGCCAGGGATTGCCTTTTCTATAGTAAATTTTTCAAAAATTAATTTTTTACTGTCGCAAATTTTAAATACGCCAGGGATTGCCTTTTCTATAGTAAATTTTTCAAAAATTAATTTTTTACTGTCGCAAATTTTAAATACGCCAGAGATTGCCTTTTCTATAGTAAATTTTTCAGAAATTAATTTTTTACTGTCGCAAATTTTAATTACGCCAGGGATTGCCTTTTCTATAGTAAATTTTTCAAAAAATAATTTTTTACTGTCGCAAATTTTAATTACGCCAGGAATTGCCTTTTCTATAGTAAATTTTTCAAAAATTAATTTTTTACTGTCGCAAATTTTAATTACGCCAGGGATTGCCTTTTCTATAGTAAATTTTGCAAAAAATAATTTTATACTGTCGCAAATTTTAATTACGCCGGGGATTGCCTTTTCTATAGTAAATTTTTCAAAAATAATTTTTTAGTGTCGCAAATTTTAATTAAGCCAGGGATTGCCTTTTCTATAGTAAATTTTCCAAAAAATAATTTTTTACTGTCGCAAATTTTAATTACGCCAGGGATTGCCTTTTCTACAGTAAATTTTTCAAAAATTAATTTTTTACTGTCGCAAATTTTAATTGCGCCCGGGATTGCCTTTTCTACAGTAAATTTTACAAAAAATAATTTTTTACTGTCGCAAATTTTAATTGCGCCAGGGATTGCCTTTTCTACAGTAAATTTTTCAAAAAATAATTTTTTACTGTCGCAAATTTTAATTGCGCCAGGGATTGCCTTTTCTATAGTAAATTATTCAAAAAATAATTTTTTACTGTCGCAAATTTTAAATACGCCAGGGATTGCCTTTTCTATAGTAAATTTTGCAAAAAATAATTTTTTACTGTCGCAAATTTTAATTGCGCCAGGGATTGCCTTTTCTATAGTAAATTATTCAAAAAATAATTTTTTACTGTCGCAAATTTTAATTCGCCAGGGATTGTCTTTTCTACAGTAAATTTTTCAAAAACTAATTTTTTACTGTCGGAAATTTTAATTACGCCAGGGATTGCCTTTTCTATAGTAAATTTTTCACAAATTAATTTTTTACTGTTGCAAATTTTAAATACGCCAGGGATTGACTTTTCTATAGTAAATTTTGCAAAAAATAATTTTTTACTGTCGCAAATTTTAATTGCGCCAGGGATTGCCTTTTCTATAGTAAATTATTCAAAAAATAATTTTTTACTGTCGCAAATTTTAAATACGCCAAGGATTGCCTTTTCTATAGTAAATTATTCAAAAAATAATTTTTTATTGTCGCAAATTTTAATTGCGCCAGGGACTGCCTTTTCTACAGTAAATTTTTCAAAAATTTATTTTTTACTGTCGCAAATTTTAATTGCGCCAGGGATTGCCTTTTCTATAGTAAATTTTGCAAAAAATAATTTTTTACTGTCGCAAATTTTAATTGCGCCAGGAATTGCCTTTTCTATAGTAAATTTTTCAAAAAATAATTTTTTACTGTCGCAAATTTTAAATACGCCAGGGATTGCCTTTTCTATAGTAAATTTTTCAAAATTTAATTTTTTACTGTCGCAAATTTTAAATCCGCCAGGGATTGCCTTTTCTATAGTAAATTTTGCAAAAAATAATTTTTACTGTCGCAAATTTTAATTACGCCAGGGATTGCCTTTTCCATAGTAAATTTTTCAAAAATTAATTTTTTTCTGTCGCAAATTTTAATTGCGCCAGGGATTGCCTTTTCTATAGTAAATTATTCAAAAAATAATTTTTTACTGTCGCAAATTTTAATTGCGGCAGGGATTGCCATTTCTATAGTAAATTTTGCAAAAAATAATTTTTTACTGTCGCAAATTTTAAATACGCCAGAGATTGCCTTTTCTATAGTAAATTATTCAAAAAATAATTTTTTACTGTCGCAAATTTTAATTGCGCCAGGGATTGCCTTTTCTATAGTAAATTTTTCAAAAAATAATTTTTTACTGTCGCAAATTTTAAATACGCCAGGGATTGCCTTTTCTATAGTAAATTTTGCAAAATTTAATTTTTTACTGTCGCAGATTTTAAATCCGCCGGGGATTGCCTTTTCTATAGTAAATTTTTTCACAAATTAATTTTCTACTGTCGAAAATTTTAATTACGCCAGGGATTGCCTTTTCTATAGTAAATTATTCAAAAAATAATTTTTTACTGTCGCAAATTTTAATTGCGCCAGGGATTGACTTTTCTATAGTAAATTTTTCAAAAAATAATTTTTTACTGTCGCAAATTTTAATTGCGCCAGGGATTGCCTTTTCTATAGTAAATTTTGCAAAAAATAATTTTTTACTGTCGCAAATTTCAATTGCGCCAGGGATTGCCTTTTCTATAGTAAATTTTTCAAAAAATAATTTTTTACTGTCGCAAATTTTAATTGCGCCAGGGATTGCCTTTTCTATAGAAAATTTTGCAAAAAATAATTTTTTACTGTCGCAAATTTTAACTGCGCCAGGGATTGCCTTTTCTATAGTAAATTTTTCAAAAAATTATTTTTAACTGTCGCAAATTTTAAATACGCCAGGGATTGCCTTTTCTATAGTAAATTTTTCAAAATTTAATTTTTTACTGTCGCAAATTTTAAATACGCCAGGGATTGCCTTTTCTATAGTAAATTTTGCAAAAAATAATTTTTTACTGTCGCAAATTTTAATTACGCCAGGGATTGCCTTTTCTACAGTAAATTTTTCAAAAACTAATTTTTTACTGTCGCAAATTTTAATTACGCCAGGGATTGCCTTTTCTATAGTAAATTTTTCACAAATTAATTTTTTACTGTCGCAAATTTTAAATACGCCAGGGATTGCCTTTTCTATAGTAAATTTTGCAAAAAATAATTTTTTACTGTCACAAATTTTAATTGCGCCAGGGATTACCTTTTCTATAGTAAATTTTTCAAAAATTAATTTTTTACTGTCGCAAATTTTAAATACGCCAGGGATTGCCTTTTCTATAGTAAATTTTTCAAAAAATAATTTTTTACTGTCGCAAATTTTAAATACGCCAGGGATTGCCTTTTCTATAGTAAATTTTGCAAAAAATATTTTTTTATTGTCGCAAATTTTAATTGCGCCAGGGATTTCCTTTTCTATAGTAAATTTTCCTAAAATTAATTTTTTACTGTCGCAAATTTTAAATACGCCAGGGATTGCCTTTTCTATAGTAAATTTTTCAAAAATTAATTTTTTTTTGTCGCAAATTTTAATTGCGCCAAGGGTTGCCTTTTCTATAGTAAATTATTCAAAAAATAATTTTTTACTGTCGCAAATTTTAATTGCGGCAGGGATTGCCATTTCTCTAGTAAATTTTGCAAAAAATAATTTTTTACTGTCGCAAATTTTAAATACGCCAGAGATTGCCCTTTCTATAGTAAATTATTCAAAAAATAATTTTTTACTGTCGCAAATTTTAATTGCGCCAGGGATTGCCTTTTCTATAGTAAATTTTTCAAAAAATAATTTTTTACTGTCGCAAATTTTAAATACGCCAGGGATTGCCTTTTCTATAGTAAATTTTGCAAAATTTAATTTTTTACTGTCGCAGATTTTAAATCCGCCGGGGATTGCCTTTTCTATAGTAAATTTTTTCACAAATTAATTTTCTACTGTCGAAAATTTTAATTGCGCCAGGGATTGCCTTTTCTATAGAAAATTTTGCAAAAAATAATTTTTTACAGTCGCAAATTTTAACTGCGCCAGGGATTGCCTTTTCTATAGTAAATTTTTCAAAAAATTATTTTTAACTGTCGCAAATTTTAAATACGCCAGGGATTGCCTTTTCTATAGTAAATTTTTCAAAATTTAATTTTTTACTGTCGCAAATTTTAAATACGCCAGGGATTGCCTTTTCTATAGTAAATTTTGCAAAAAATAATTTTTTACTGTCGCAAATTTTAATTACGCCAGGGATTGCCTTTTCTACAGTAAATTTTTCAAAAACTAATTTTTTACTGTCGCAAATTTTAATTACGCCAGGGATTGCCTTTTCTATAGTAAATTTTTCACAAATTAATTTTTTACTGTCGCAAATTTTAAATACGCCAGGGATTGCCTTTTCTATAGTAAATTTTGCAAAAAATAATTTTTTACTGTCACAAATTTTAATTGCGCCAGGGATTACCTTTACTATAGTAAATTTTTCAAAAATTAATTTTTTACTGTCGCAAATTTTAAATACGCCAGGGATTGCCTTTTCTATAGTAAATTTTTCAAAAAATAATTTTTTACTGTCGCAAATTTTAAATACGCCAGGGATTGCCTTTTCTATAGTAAATTTTGCAAACAATATTTTTTTATTGTCGCAAATTTTAATTGCGCCAGGGATTTCCTTTTCTATAGTAAATTTTCCTAAAATTAATTTTTTACTGTCGCAAATTTTAAATACGCCAGGGATTGCCTTTTCTATAGTAAATTTTTCAAAAATTAATTTTTTTTTGTCGCAAATTTTAATTGCGCCAAGGGTTGCCTTTTCTATAGTAAATTATTCAAAAAATAATTTTTTACTGTCGCAAATTTTAATTGCGCCAGGGATTGCCTTTTCTATAGCAAATTTTTCAAAATTTAATTTTTTACTGTCGCAAATTTTAAATACGCCAGGGATTGCCTTTTCTATAGTAAATTTTGCAAAAAATAATTTTTTACTGTCGCAAATTTTAATTCGCCAGGGATTGTCTTTTCTACAGGAAATTTTTCAAAAACTAATTTTTTACTGTCGGAAATTTTAATTACGCCAGGGATTGCCTTTTCTATAGTAAATTTTTCACAAATAAATTTTTTACTGTCGCAAATTTTAAATACGCCAGGGATTGCCTTTTCTATAGTAAATTTTGCAAAAAATAATTTTTTACTGTCGCAAATTTTAATTGCGCCAGGGATTGCCTTTTCTATAGTAAATTTTTCAAAAAATAATTTTTTACTGTCGCAAATTTTAAATACGCCAAGGATTGCCTTTTCTATAGTAAATTATTCAAAAAATAATTTTTTACTGTCGCAAATTTTAATTGCGCCAGGGATTGCCTTTTCTATAGTAAATTTTGCAAAAAATAATTTTTTACTGTCGCAAATTTTAATTGCGCCAGGGATTGCCTTTTCTATAGTAAATTTTTCAAAAAATAATTTTTAACTGTCGCAAATTTTAAATACGCCAGGGATTGCCTTTTCTATAGTAAATTTTTCAAAATTTAATTTTTTACTGTCGCAAATTTTAAATACGCCAGGGATTGCCTTTTCTATAGTAAATTTTGCAAAAAATAATTTTTTACTGTCGCAAATTTTAATTACGCCAGGGATTGCCTTTTCTACAGTAAATGTTTCAAAAACTAATTTTTTACTGTCGCAAATTTTAATTACGCCAGGGATTGCCTTTTCTATAGTAAATTTTTCACAAATTAATTTTTTACTGTCGCAAATTTTAAATACGCCAGGGATTGCCTTTTCTATAGTAAATTTTGCATAAAATAATTTTTTACTGTCGCAAATTTTAATTGCGCCAAGGATTACCTTTTCTATAGTAAATTTTTCAAAAATTAATTTTTTACTGTCGCAAATTTTAAATACGCCAGGGATTGCCTTTTCTATAGTAAATTTTTCAAAAAATAATTTTTTACTGTCGCAAATTTTAAATACGCCAGGGATTGCCTTTTCTATAGTAAATTTTGCAAAAAATATTTTTTTATTGTCGCAAATTTTAATTGCGCCAGGGATTACCTTTTCTATAGTAAATTTTTCTAAAATTAATTTTTTACTGTCGCAAATTTTAAATACGCCAGGCATTGCCTTTTCTATAGTAAATTTTTCAAAAATTAATTTTTTTTTGTCGCAAATTTTAATTGCGCCAGGGGTTGCCTTTTCTATAGTAAATTATTCAAAAAATAATTTTTTACTGTCGCAAATTTTAATTGCGCCAGGGATTGCCTTTTCTATAGTAAATTTTTCAAAATTTAATTTTTTACTGTCGCAAATTTTAAATACGCCAGGGATTGCCTTTTCTATAGTAAATTTTGCAAAAAATAATTTTTTACTGTCGCAAATTTTAATTCGCCAGGGATTGTCTTTTCTACAGTAAATTTTTCAAAAACTAATTTTTTACTGTCGCAAATTTTAATTACGCCAGGGATTGCCTTTTCTATAGTAAATTTTTCAAAAAATAATTTTTTACTGTCGCAAATTTTAAATAAGCCAGGGATTGCCTTTTCTATAGTAAATTTTTCAAAAAATAATTTTTTACTGTCGCAAATTTTAATTACGCCAGGGATTGCCTTTTCTATAGTAAATTTTTCAAAAAATAATTTTCTACTGTCGCAAGTTTTAATTGCGCCAGGGATTGCCTTTTCTATAGTAAATTATTCAAAAAATAATTTTTTACTGTCGAAAATTTTAAATCCGCCAGGGATTGCCTTTTCTATAGTAAATTATTCAAAAAATATTTTTTTACTGTCGCAAATTTTAAATCCGCCAGGGATTGCCTTTTCCATAGTAAATTTTTCACAAATTAATTTTCTACTGTCGCAAATTTTAAATACGACAGGGATTGCCTTTTCTGTGGTAAATTTTTCAAAAAATAATTGTTTACTGTCGCAAATTTTAAATACGCCAGGGATTGCCTTTTCTATAGTAAATTTTGCAAAAAATAATTGTTTACTGTCGCAAATTTTAAATAAGCCAGGGATTGCCTTTTCTATAGTAAATTTTGCAAAAAATAATTTTTTACTGTCGCAAATTTTAATTGCGCCAGGGATTGCCTTTTCTATAGTAAATTATTCAAAAAATAATTTTTTACTGTCGCAAATTTTAATTGCGGCAGGGATTGCCATTTCTATAGTAAATTTTGCAAAAAATAATTTTTTACTTTCGCAAATTTTAAATACGCCAGGGATTGCATTTGCTATAGTAAATTATTCAAAAAAAATTTTTTTACTGTCGCAAATTTTAATTGCGCCAGGGATTGCCTTTTCTATAGTAAATTTTTCAAAAAATAATTTTTTATTGTCGCAAATTTTAAATACGCCGGGGATTGCCTTTTCTATAGTAAATTTTTTCACAAATTAATTTTCTACTGTCGAAAATTTTAATTACGCCAGGGATTGCCTTTTCTTTAGTAAATTATTCAAAAAATAATTTTTTTACTGTCGCAAATTTTAATTGCGCCAGGGATTGACTTTTCTATAGTAAATTTTTCAAAAAATTATTTTTTACTGTCGCAAATTTTAATTGCGCCAGGGATTGCCTTTTCTATAGTAAATTTTGCAAAAAATAATTTTTTACTGTCGCAAATTTTAATTGCGCCAGGGATTGCCTTTTCTATAGAAAATTTTTCAAAAAATAATTTTTTACTGTCGCAAATTTTAATTGCGCCAGGGATTGCCTTTTCTATAGTAAATTTTGCAAAAAATAATTTTTTACTGTCGCAAATTTTAATTGCGCCAGGGATTGCATTTTCTATAGTAAATTTTTCAAAAAATAATTTTTAACTGTCGCAAATTTTAAATACGCCAGGGATTGCCTTTTCTATAGTAAATTTTTCAAAATTTAATTTTTTACTGTCGCAAATTTTAAATACGCCAGGGATTGCCTTTTCTATAGTAAATTTTGCAAAAAATAATTTTTTACTGTCGCAAATTTTAATTACGCCAGGGATTGCCTTTTCTACAGTAAATTTTTCAAAAACTAATTTTTTACTGTCGCAAATTTTAATTACGCAAGGGATTGCCTATTCTATAGTAAATTTTTCACAAATTAATTTTTTACTGTCGCAAATTTTAAATACGCCAGGGATTGCCTTTTCTATAGTAAATTTTGCATCAAATAATTTTTTACTGTCGCAAATTTTAATTGCGCCAGGGATTACCTTTTCTATAGTAAATTTTTCAAAAATTAATTTTTTACTGTCGCAAATTTTAAATACGCCAGGGATTGCCTTTTCTGTAGTAAATTTTTCAAAAAATAATTTTTTACTGTCGCAAATTTTAAATACGCCAGGGATTGCCTTTTCTATAGTAAATTTTGCAAAAAATATTTTTTTAATGTCGCAAATTTTAATTGCGCCAGGGATTACCTTTTCTATAGTAAATTTTTCTAAAATTAATTTTTTACTGTCGCAAATTTTAAATACGCCAGGGATTGCCTTTTCTATAGTAAATTTTTCAAAAATTAATTTTTTTTTGTCGCAAATTTTAATTGCGCCAGGGGTTGCCTTTTCTATAGTAAATATTCAAAAAATAATTTTTTACTGTCGCAAATTTTAATTGCGCCAGGGATTGCCTTTTCTATAGTAAATTTTTCAAAATTTAATTTTTTACTGTCGCAAATTTTAATTACGCCAGGGATTGCCTATTCTACAGTAAATTTTTCAAAAACTAATTTTTTACTGTCGCAAATTTTAATTACGCCAGGGATTACCTTTTCTATAGTAAATTTTTCTAAAATTAATTTTTTACTGTCGCAAATTTTAAATACGCCAGGGATTGCATTTTCTATAGTAAGTTTTTCAAAAAATAATTTTTTACTGTCGCAAATTTTAATTGCGCCAGGGATTGCCTTTTCTATAGTTAATTATTCAAAAAATAATTTTTTACTGTCGCAAATTTTAATTGCGCCAGGGATTGCCTTTTCTATAGTAAATTTTTCAAAATTTAATTTTTTACTGTCACAAATTTTAAATACGCCAGGGATTGCCTTTTCTATAGTAAATTTTGCAAAAAATAATTTTTTACTGTCGCAAATTTTAATACCGCCAGGGATTGCCTTTTCTACAGTAATTTTTTCAAAAACTAATTTTTTACTGTCGCAAATTTTAATTACGCCAGGGATTGCCTTTTCTATAGTAAATTTTTCACAAATTAAATTTTTCCTGTCGCAAATTCTAAATACGCCAGGGATTGCCTTTTCTATAGTAAATTTTTCAAAAAATAATTTTTTACTGTCGCAAATTTTAAATACGCCAGGGATTGCCTTTTCTATAGTAAATTTTGCAAAAAATATTTTTTTATTGTCGCAAATTTTAATTGCGCCAGGGATTACCTTTTCTATAGTAAATTTTTCAAAAAATAATTTTTTACTGTCGCAAATTTTAAATACGCCAAGGATTGCCTTTTCTATAGTAAATTTTGCAAAAAATAATTTTTTACTGTCGCAAATTTTAATTCCGCCAGAGATTGCCTTTTCTACAGTAAATATTTCAAAAAATAATTTTCTACTGTCGCAAATTTTAATTGCGCCAGGGATTGCCTTTTCTATAGTAAATTTGTCAAAATTTCATTTTTTACTGTCGCAAATTTTAAATAAGCCAGGGATTGCCTTTTCTACAGTAAATTTTTCAAAAAATAATTTTTTACTGTCGCAAATTTTAATTACGCCAGGGATTGCCTTTTCTATAGTAAATTTTTCAAATTTAATTTTTTACTGTCGCAAATTTTGAATACGCCAGGGATTGCCTTTTCTATAGTAAATTATTCAAAAAATAATTTTTTACTGTCGCAAATTTTAAATCCGCCAGTGATTGCCTTTTCTATAGTAAATTTTTCAAAATTTAATTTTTTACTGTCGCAAATTTTAAATACGCCATGGATTGCCTTTTCTATAGTAAATTTTTCAAAAATTAATTTTTTCTGTCGAAAATTTTAATTGCGCCAGGGATTGCCTTTTCTATAGTAAATTATTCAAAAAATAATTTTTTACTGTCGCAAATTTTAATTGCGGCAGGGATTGCCTTTTCTAAAGTAAATTTTGCAAAAAATAATTTTTTACTCTCGCAAATTTTAAATACGACAGGGATTGCCTTTTCTATAGTAAATTATTCAAAAAATAATTTTTTACTGTCGCAAATTTTAATTGAGCCAGGGATTGCCTTTTCTATAGTAAATTATTCAAAAAATAATTTTTTACTTTCGCAAATTTTAAATACGCCAGGGATTGCCTTTTCTATAGTAAATTTTTCAAAATTTAATTTTATACTGTCGCAAATTTTAATTGCGCCAGGGATTGCCTTTTCTACAGTAAATTTTTCAAAAAATAATTTTTTACTGTCGCAAATTTTAAATACGCCAGGGATTGCCTTTTCTATAGTAAATTTTTCATAAAATAATTTTTTACTGTCGCAAATTTTAAATACGCCAGGGATTGTCTTTTCTATAGTAAATTTTTCAAAAATTAATTTTTTACTGTCGCAAATTTTAAATACGCCAGGGATTATCTTTTCTATAGTAAATTTTTCAAAAATTAGTTTTTTATTGTCGCAAATTTTAATTGCGCCAAGGATTGCCTTTTCTATAGTAAATTATTCAAAAAATAATTTTTTACTGTCGCAAATTTTAATTGCGCCAAGGATTGCCTTTTCTACAGTAAATTTTTCAAAAAATAATTTTTTACTGTCGCAAATTTTAAATACGACAGGGATTGCCTTTTCTATAGTAAATTATTCAAAAAATAATTTTTTACTGTCGCAAATTTTATATACGCCAGGGATTGCCTTTTCTATAGTAAATTTTTTACTGTCGCAAATTTTAAATACGCCAGGGATTGTCTTTTCTATAGTAAATTTTTCAAAAATTAATTGTTTACTGTCGCAAATTTTAAATACGCCAGGGATTATCTTTTCTATAGTAAATTTTTCAAAAATTAATTTTTTACTGTCGCAAATTTTAATTGCTCCAAGGATTGCCTTTTCTATAGTAAATTATTCAAAAAATAATTTTTTACTGTCGCAAATTTTAATTGCGCCAAGGATTGCCTTTTCTACAGTAAATTATTCAAAAAATAATTTTTTACTGTCGCAAATTTTAAATACGACAGGGATTGCCTTTTCTATAGTAAATTTTTCAAAAAATAATTTTTTACTGTCGCAAATTTTAATTACGCCAGGGATTGCCTTTTCTATAGTAAATTTTTCAAAAAATAATTTTCTACTATCGCAAATTTTAAATACGCCATGGATTGCCTTTTCTATTGTAAATTTTTCAAAAATTAATTTTTTACTGTCGCAAATTTTAATTGCGCCAGGGATTACCTTTTCTATAGTAAATTATTCAAAAAATAATTTTTTACTGTCGCAAATTTTAATTGCGGCAGGGATTGCCTTTTCTAAAGTAAATTTTGCAAAAAATAATTTTTTACTGTCGCAAATTTTAAATACGACAGGGATTGCCTTTTCTATAGTAAATTATTCAAAAAATAATTTTTTACTGTCGCAAATTTTAACTGTGCCAAGGATTGTCTTTTCTATAGTAAATTTTTCAAAAATTAATTGTTTACTGTCGCAAATTTTAAATACGCCAGGGATTATCTTTTCTATAGTACATTTTTCAAAAATTAATTTTTTACTGTCGCAAATTTTAATTGCTCCAAGGATTGCCTTTTCTATAGTAAATTATTCAAAAAATAATTTTTTACTGTCGCAAATTTTAATTGCGCCAAGGATTGCCTTTTCTACAGTAAATTTTTCAAAAAATAATTTTTTACTGTCGCAAATTTTAATTGCGCCAGGGATTGCCTTTCCTACAGCAAATTTTTCAAAAATTAATTTCATACTGTCGCAAATTTTAAATACGCCAGGGATTGCCTTTTCTATAGTAAATTTTTCAAAATATATTTTTTTACTGTCGCAAATTTTAATTGCGCCAGGGATTGCCTTTTCTACAGTAAATTTTTCAAAAAATAATTTTTTAGTGTCGCAAATTTTAATTCAGTCAGGGATTGCCTTTTCTACAGTAAATTTTTCAAAAATTAATTTTATACTGTCGCAAATTTTAAATACGCCGGGATTGCCTTTTCTACAGTAAATTTTTCAAAAAATAATTTTTTACTGTCGCAAATTTTAATTGCGCCAGGGATTGCCTTTTCTATAGTAAATTTTGCAAAAAAATAATTTTTTACTCTCGCAAATTTTAATTACGCCAGGGATTGCCTTTTCTATAGTAAATTATTCAAAAAATAATTTTTTACTGTCGCAAATTTTAATTGTGCCAGGGATTGCCTTTTCTATAGTAAATTATTCAAAAAATAATTTTTTACTGTCGCAAATTTTAAATACGCCAGGGATTGCCTTTTCTATAGTAAATTTTTCAAAATTTAATTTTGTACTGTCGCAAATTTTAATTGCGCCAGGGATTGCCTTTTCTACAGTAAATTTTTCAAAAAATAATTTTTTACTGTCGCAAATTTTATATACGCCAGGGATTGCCTTTTCTATAGTAAATTTTTCAAAAACAAATTTTTTACTGTCGGAAATTTTAATTACGCCAGGGATTGCCTTTTCTATAGTAAATTTTTCACAAATTAATTTTTTACTGTCGCAAATTTTAAATACGCCAGGGATTGCCTTTTCTATAGTAAATTTTGCAAAAAATAATTTTTTACTCTCGCAAATTTTAATTGCGCCAGGAATTGCCTTTTCTATAGTAAATTCTGCAAAAAACAATTTTTTATTGTCGCAAATTTTAATTGCTCCAGGGATTTCCTTTTCTATAGTAAATTTTTCAAAAAATAATTTTTTACTGTCGCAAATTTTAAATACGCCAAGGATTGTCTTTTCTATAGTAAATTTTTCAAAAATTAATTTTTTACTGTCGCAAATTTTAATTACGCCAGGGATTATCTTTTCTATATTAAATTTTTCAAAAATTAATTTTTTACTGTCGCAAATTTTAATTGCGCCAGGGATTGCCTTTTCTATAGTAAATTTTTCAAAAAATAATTTTCTACTGTCGCAAATTTTAATTGCGCCAGGTATTGCCTTTTCTATAGTAAATTATTCAAAAAATAATTTTTTACTGTCGCAAATTTTAAATACGCCAGGGATTGCCTTTTCTACAGTAAATTTTTCAAAAAATAATTTTTTACTGTCGCAAATTTTAATTACGCCAGGCATTGCCTTTTCTATGGTAAATTTTTCAAAAAATAATTTTCTACTATCGCAAATTTTAAATACGCCATGGATTGCCTTTTCTATAGTAAATTTTTCAAAAATTAATTTTTTACTGTCGCAAATTTTAATTGCGCCAGGGGTTGCCTTTTCTATAGTAAATTATTCAAAAAATAATTTTTTACTGTCGCAAAGTTTAATTGCGGCAGGGATTGCCTTTTCTAAAGTAAATTTTGCAAAAAATAATTTTTTATTGTCGCAAATTTTAAATACGACAGGGTTTGCCTTTTCTATAGTAAATTATTCAAAAAATAATTTTTTACTGTCGCAAATTTTAATTGTGCCAGGGATTGCCTTTTCTATAGTAAATTATTCAAAAAATAATTTTTTACTGTCGCAAATTTTAAATACGCCAGGGATTGTCTTTTCTATAGTAAATTTTTCAAAAATTAATTTTTACTGTCGCAAATTTTAAATACGCCAAGGATTATCTTTTCTGTAGTAAATTTTTCAAAAATTAATTTTTTACTGTCGCAAATTTTAATTGCGCCAAGGATTGCCTATTCTATAGTAAATTATTGAAAAAATAATTTTTTACTGTCGCAAATTTTAATTGCGCCAAGGATTGCCTTTTCTACAGTAAATTTTTCAAAAAATAATTTTTTACTGTCGCAAATTTTAATTGCGCCAGGGATTGCCTTTTCTACAGTAAATTTTTCAAAAAATAATTTTCTACTGTCGCAAATTTTAATTGCGCCAGGTATTGCCTTTTCTACAGTAAATTTTTCAAAAAATAATTTTTTACTGTCGCAAATTTTAATTGCGCCAGGGATTGCCTTTTCTACAGTAAATTTATCAAAAATTAATTTTATACTGTCGCAAATTTTAAATACGCCAGGGATTATCTTTTCTGTAGTAAATTTTTCAAAAATTAATTTTTTACTGTCGCAAATTTTAATTGCGCCAAGGATTGCCTTTTTTATAGTAAATTATTCAAAAAATAATTTTTTACTGTGGCAAATTTTAATTGCGCCAAGGATTGCCTTTTCTACAGTAAATTTTTCAAAAAATAATTTTTTACTTTCGCAAATTTTAATTGCGCCAGGGATTGCCTTTTCTACAGTAAATTTTTCAAAACTAATTTTCTACTGTCGCAAATTTTAATTGCGCCAGGTATTGCCTTTTATACAGTAAATTTTTCAAAAAATAATTTTTTACTGTCGCAAATTTTAATTGCGCCAGGGATTGCCTTTTCTACAGTAAATTTTTCAAAAATTAATTTCATACTGTCGCAAATTTTAAATACGCCTGGGATTGCCTTTTCTATAGTAAATTTTTCAAAAAATAATTTTTTACTGTCGCAAATTTTAATTGCGCCAGGGATTGCCTTTTCTACAGTAAATTTTTCAAAAAATAATTTTTTAGTGTCGCAAATTTTAATTGCGCCAGGGATTGCCTTTTCTACAGTAAATTTTTCAAAAATTAATTTTATGCTGTCGCAAATTTTAAATACGCCGGGATTGCCCTTTCTACAGTAAATTTTTCAAAAAAGAATTTTTTACTGTCGCAAATTTTAATTGCGCCAGGGATTGCCTTTTCTATAGTAAATTTTGCAAAAAAAATAATTTTTTACTGTCGCAAATTTTAATTGCGCCAGGGATTGCCTTTTCTACAGTAAATTTTGCAAAAAATAATTTTTTACTGTCGCAAATTTTAATTACGCCAGGGATTGCCTTTTCTATAGTAAATTTTTCAAAATTTAATTTTTTACTGTCGCAAATTTTAAATACGCCAGGGGTTGCCTTTTCTATAGTAAATCTTGCAAAAAATAATTTTTTCCTGTCGCAAATTTTAATTGCGCCAGGGATTACCTTTTCCACAGTAAATTTTTCAAAAACAAATTTTTTACTGTCGCAAATTTTAATTACGCCAGGGATTGCCTTTTCTATAGTAAATTTTTCACAAATCAATTTTTTACTGTCGCAAATTTTAAATACGCCAGGGATTGCCTTTTCTATAGTAAATTTTGCAAAAAATAATTTTTTACAGTCGCCAATTTTAATTGCGCCAGGGATTGCCTTTTCTATAGTAAATTTTTCAAAAAATAATTTTTTACTGTCGCAAATTTTAAATAAGCCAGGGATTGCCTTTTCTATAGTAAATTTTTCAAAAATTAATTTTTTACTGTCGCAAATTTTAATTGCTCCAGGAATTGCCTTTTCTATAGTAAATTCTGCAAAAAATAATTTTTTATTGTCGCAAATTTTAATTGCGCCAGGGATTTCCTTTTCTATAGTAAATTTTTCAAAAAATAATTTTTTACTGTCGCAAATTTTAAATACGCCAAGGATTGCCTTTTCTATAGTAAATTTTTCAAAAAATAGTTTTTTACTGTCGCAAATTTTAATTACGCCAGGGATTGCCTTTTCTATAGTAAATTTTTCAAAAAATAATTTTCTACTGTCGCAAATTTTAATTGCGCCAGGGATTGCCTTTTCTATAGTAAATTACTCAAAAATTAATTTTTTACTGTCGCAAATTTTAAATACGCCAGGGATTATCTTTTCTATAGTAAATTTTTCAAAAATTAATTTTTTACTGTCGCAAATTTTAATTGCGCCAAGGATTGCCTTTTCTATAGTATGTTATTCAAAAAATAATTTTTTACTGTCGCAAATTTTAATTGCGCCAAGGATTGCCTTTTCTACAGTAAATTTTTCAAAAAATAATTTTTTACTGTCGCAAATTTTAATTGCGCCAGGGATTGCCTTTTCTACAGTAAATTTTTCAAAAAATAATTTTCTACTGTCGCAAATTTTAATTGCGCCAGGGATTGCCTTTTCTACGGTAAATTTTTCAAAAAATAATTTTTTACTGTCGCAAATTTTAATCGCGCCAGGGATTGCCTTTTCTACAGTAAATTTTTCAAAAATTAATTTTATACTGTCGCAAATTTTAAATACGCCAGGGATTATCTTTTCTATAGTAAATTTTTCAAAAATAATTTTTTACTGTCGCAAATTTTAATTGCGCCAAGGATTGCCTTTTTTATAGTAAATTATTCAAAAAATAATGTTTTACTGTCGCAAATTTTAATTGCGCCAAGGATTGCCTTTTCTATAGTAAATTTTTCAAAAATAAATTTTTTACTGTCGCAAATTTTAATTGCGCCAAGGATTGCCTTTTTTATAGTAAATTATTCAAAAAATAATTTTTTACTGTCGCAAATTTTAATTGCGCCAAGGATTGCCTTTTCTACAGTAAATTTTTCAAAAAATAATTTTTTACTGTCGCAAATTTTAAATACGCCAGGGATTGCCTTTTCTATAGTAAATTTTGCAAAAAATGATTTTTTACTGTCGCAAATTTTAATTGCGCCTGGGATTGCCTTTTCTATAGTAACTTTTTCAAAAAATAATTTTCTACTGTCGCAAATTTTAATTGCGCCAGGGATTGCCTTTTCTACAGTAAAATTTTCAAAATTTAATTTTTTACTTTCGCAAATTTTAATTACGCCAGGGATTGCCTTTTCTATAGTAAATTTTTCAAAAATTAATTTTTTACTGTCGCAAATTTTAATTGCGCCAGTGATTGCCTTTCCTATAGTAAATTTTTCAAAAATTAATTTTTTACTGTCGCAAATTTTAAATACGCCAGGGATTATCATTTCTATAGTAAATTTTTCAAAAATTAATTTTTTACTGTCGCAAATTTTAATTGCGCCAGGGATTGCCTTTTCTATAGTAAATTTTTCAAAAAATAATTTTCTACTGTCGCAAATTTTAATTGCGCCAGGGATTGCCTTTTCTATAGTAAATTATTCAAAAAATAATTTTTTACTGTCGCAAATTTTAAATACGCCAGGGATTGCCTTTTCTATAGTAAATTTTTCAAAAATTAATTTTTTACTGTCGCATATTTTAATTACGCCAGGGATTGCCTTTTCTATAGTAAATTTTTCAAAAAATAATTTTCTACTATCGCAAATTTTAAATACGCCATGGATTGCCTTTTCTAAAGGAAATTTTTCAAAAATTAATTTTTTACTGTCGCAAATTTTAATTGCGCCAGGGGTTGCCTTTTCTATAGTAAATTATTCAAAAAATAATTTTTTACTGTCGCAAAGTTTAATTGCGCCAAGGATTGCCTTTTCTACAGTAAATTTTTCAAAAAATAATTTTTTACTGTCGCAAATTTTAAATACGCCAGGGATTGCCTTTTCTACAGTAAATTTGTCAAAATTTAATTTTATACTGTCGCAAATTTTAATTGCGCCAGGGATTGCCTTTTCTACAGTAAATTTTTCAAAAAATAATTTTTTACTGTCGCAAATTTTATATACGCCAGGGATTGCCTTTTCTATAGTAAATTTTTCAAAAAATAATTTTTTACTGTCGCAAATTTTAAATACGCCAGGGATTGTCTTTTCTATAGTAAATTTTTCAAAAATTAATTTTTTACTGTCGCAAATTTTAAATACGCCAGGGATTATCTTTTCTATAGTAAATTTTTCAAAAATTAATTTTTTACACTCGCAAATTTTAATTGCGCCAAGGATTGCCTTTTCTATAGTAAATTATTCAAAAAATAATTTTTTACTGTCGCAAATTTTAATTGCGCCAAAGATTGCCTTTTCTACAGTAAATTTTTCAAAAAATAATTTTTTACTGTCGCAAATTTTAATTGCGCCAGGGATTGCCTTTTCTACAGTAAATTTTTCAAAAAATAATTTTCTACTGTCGCAAATTTTAATTGCGCCAGGGATTGCCTTTTCTACAGTAAATTTTTCAAAAAATAATTTTTTACTGTCGCAAATTTTAATTGCGCCAGGGATTGCCTTTTCTACAGTAAATTTTTCAAAAATTAATTTCATATTGTCGCAAATTTTAAATACGCCAGGGATTGCCTTTTCTATAGTAAATTTTTCAAAAAATAATTTTTTACTGTCGCAAATTTTAATTGCGCCAGGGATTGCCATTTCTACAGTAAATTTTTCGAAAAATAATTTTTTAGTGTCGCAAATTTTAATTGCGCCAGGGATTGCCTTTTCTACAGTAAATTTTTCAAAAATTAATTTTATACTGTCGCAAATTTTAAATACGCCGGGATTGCCTTTTCTACAGTAAATTTTTCAAAAAATAATTTTTTACTGTCGCAAATTTTAATTGCGCCAGGGATTGCTTTTCTATAGTAAATTTTGCAAAAAAAATAATTTTTACTGTCGCAAATTTTAATTGCGCCAGGGATTGCCTTTTCTACAGTAAATTTTGCAAAAAATAATTTTTTACTGTCGCAAATTTTAATTACGCCAGGGATTGCCTTTTCTATAGTAAATTTTTCAAAATTTAATTTTTTACTATCGCAAATTTTAAATACGCCAGGGATTGCCTTTTCTATAGTAAATTTTGCAAAAAATAATTTTTTCCTGTCGCAAATTTTAATTGCGCCAGGCATTACCTTTTCTACAGTAAATTTTTCAAAAACAAATTTTTTACTGTCGCAAATTTTAATTACGCCAGGGATTGCCTTTTCTATAGTAAATTTTTCACAAATTAATTTTTTACTGTCGCAAATTTTAAATACGCCAAGGATTGCCTTTTCTATAGTAAATTTTGCAAAAAATAATTTTTTACTGTCGCAAATTTTAATTGCGCCAGGGATTGGCTTTTCTATAGTAAATTTTTCAAAAAATAATTTTTTTACTGTCAAATTTTAAATACGCCAGGGATTGCCTTTTCTATAGTAAATTTTTCAAAAATTAATTTTTTACTGTCGCAAATTTTAATTGCGCCAGGAATTGCCTTTTCTATAGTAAATTCTGCAAAAAATAATTTTTTATTGTTGCAAATTTTAATTGCGCCAGGGATTTCCTTTTCTATAGTAAATTTTTCAAAAAATAATTTTTTACTGTCGCAAATTTTAAATACGCCAAGGATTGCCTTTTCTATAGTAAATTTTTCAAAAAATAATTTTTTACTGTCGCAAATTTTAATTACGCCAGGGATTGCCTTTTCTATAGTAAATTTTTCAAAAAATAATTTTCTACTGTCGCAAATTTTAAATGCGCCAGGGATTGCCTTTTCTATAGTAAATTATTCAAAAAATAATTTTTTACTGTCGCAAATTTTAAATACGCCAGGGATTGCCTTTTATACAGTAAATTTTTCAAAAAATAATTTTTTACTGTCGCAAATTTTAATTACGCCAGGGATTGCCTTTTCTATAGTAAATTTTTCAAAAAATAATTTTCTACTATCGCAAATTTTAAATACGACATGGATTGCCTTTTCTATAGTAAATTTTTCAAAAATTAATTTTTTACTGTCGCAAATTTTAATTGCGCCAGGGGTTGCCTTTTCTATAGTAAATTATTCAAAAAATAATTTTTTACTGTCGCAAATTTTAATCACGCCAAAGATTGCCTTTTCTACAGTAAATTTTTCAAAAAATAATTTTTTACTGTCGCAAATTTTAATTGCGCCAGGGATTGCCTTTCCTACAGTAAATTTTTCAAAAAATAATTTTCTACTGTCGCAAATTTTAATTGCGCCAGGGATTGCCTTTTCTACAGTAAATTCTGCAAAAAATAATTTCTTATTGTCGCAAATTTTAATTGCGCCAGGGATTTCCTTTTCTATAGTAAATTTTTCAAAAAATAATTTTTTACTGTCGCAAATTTTAAATACGCCAAGGATTGCCTTTTCTATAGTAAATTTTTCAAAAAATAGTTTTTTACTGTCGCAAATTTTAATTACGCCAGGGATTGCCTTTTCTATAGTAAATTTTTCAAAAAATAATTTTCTACTGTCGCAAATTTTAATTGCGCCAGGGATTGCCTTTTCTATAGTAAATTATTCAAAAAATAATTTTTTACTGTCGCAAATTTTAAATACGCCAGGGATTATCTTTTCTATAGTAAATTTTTCAAAAATTAATTTTTTACTGTCGCAAATTTTAATTGCGCCAAGGATTGCCTTTTCTATAGTAAATTATTCAAAAAATAATTTTTTACTGTCGCAAATTTTAATTGCGCCAAGGATTGCCTTTTCTACAGTAAATTTTTCAAAAAATAATTTTTTACTGTCGCAAATTTTAATTGCGCCAGGGATTGCCTTTTCTACAGTAAATTTTTCAAAAAATAATTTTCTACTGTCGCAAATTTTAATTGCGCCAGGGATTGCCTTTTCAACAGTAAATTTTTCAAAAAATAATTTTTTACTGTCGCAAATTTTAATTGCGCCAGGGATTGCCTTTTCTACAGTAAATTTTTCAAAAATTAATTTTATACTGTCGCAAATTTTAAATACGCCAGGGATTATCTTTTCTATAGTAAATTTTTCAAAAATTAATTTTTTACTGTCGCAAATTTTAATTGCGCCAAGGATTGCCTTTTTTATAGTAAATTATTCAAAAAATAATGTTTTACTGTCGCAAATTTTAATTGCGCCAAGGATTGCCTTTTCTATAGTAAATTTTTCAAAAATTAATTTTTTACTGTCGCAAATTTTAATTGCGCCAGGGATTGCCTTTTCTATAGTAAATTTTTCAAAAAATAATTTTCTACTGTCGCAAACTTTAATTGCGCCAGGGATTGCCTTTTCTATAGTAAATTATTCAAAAAATAATTTTTTACTGTCGCAAATTTTAAGTACGCCAGGGATTGCCTTTTCTATAGTAAATTTTTCAAAAATTAATTTTTTACTGTCGCAAATTTTAATTACGAAAGGGATTGCCTTTTCTATAGTAAATTTTTCAAAAAATAATTTTCTACTATCGCAAATTTTAAATACGCCATGGATTGCCTTTTCTATAGGAAATTTTTCAAAAATTAATTTTTTACTGTCGCAAATTTTAATTGCGCCAGGGGTTGCCTTTTCTATAGTAAATTATTCAAAAAATAATTTTTTACTGTCGCAAAGTTTAATTGCGCCAAGGATTGCCTTTTCTACAGTAAATTTTTCAAAAAATAATTTTTTACTGTCGCAAATTTTAAATACGCCAGGGATTGCCTTTTCTACAGTAAATTTGTCAAAATTTAATTTTATACTGTCGCAAATTTTAATTGCGCCAGGGATTGCCTTTTCTGCAGTAAATTTTTCAAAAAATAATTTTTTACTGTCGCAAATTTTATATACGCCAGGGATTGCCTTTTCTGTAGTAAATTTTTCAAAAAATAATTTTTTACTGTCGCAAATTTTAAATACGCCAGGGATTGTCTTTTCTATAGTAAATTTTTCAAAAATTAATTTTTTACTGTCGCAAATTTTAAATACGCCAGGGATTATCTTTTCTATAGTAAATTTTTCAAAAATTAATTTTTTACTCTCGCAAATTTTAATTGCGCCAAGGATTGCCTTTTCTATAGTAAATTATTCAAAAAATAATTTTTTACTGTCGCAAATTTTAACTGCGCCAAAGATTGCCTTTTCTACAGTAAATTTTTCAAAAAATAATTTTTTACTGTCGCAAATTTTAATTGCGCCAGGGATTGCCTTTTCTACAGTAAATTTTTCAAAAAATAATTTTCTACTGTCGCAAATTTTAATTGCGCCAGGGATTGCCTTTTCTACAGTAAATTTTTCAAAAAATAGTTTTTTACTGTCGCAAATTTTAATTGCGCCAGGGATTGCCTTTTCTACAGTAAATTTTTCAAAAATTAATTTCATACTGTCGCAAATTTTAAATACGCCAGGGATTGCCTTTTCTATAGTAAATTTTTCAAAAAATAATTTTTTACTGTCGCAAATTTTAATTGCGCCAGGGATTGCCTTTTCTACAGTAAATTTTTCGAAAAATAATTTTTTAGTGTCGCAAATTTTAATTGCGCCAGGGATTGCCTTTTCTACAGTAAATTTTTCAAAAATTAATTTTATACTGTCGCAAATTTTAAATACGCCGGGATTGCCTTTTCTACAGTAAATTTTTCAAAAAATAATTTTTTACTGTCGCAAATTTTAATTGCGCCAGGGATTGCTTTTCTATAGTAAATTTTGCAAAAAAAATAATTTTTACTGTCGCAAATTTTAATTGCGCCAGGGATTGCCTTTTCTACAGTAAATTTTGCAAAAAATAATTTTTTACTGTCGCAAATTTTAATTACGCCAGGGATTGCCTTTTCTATAGCAAATTTTTCAAAATTTAATTTTTTACTATCGCAAATTTTAAATACGCCAGGGATTGCCTTTTCTATAGTAAATTTTGCAAAAAATAATTTTTCCCTGTCGCAAATTTTAATTGCGCCAGGGATTACCTTTTCTACAGTAAATTTTTCAAAAACAAATTTTTTACTGTCACAAATTTTAATTACGCCAGGGATTGCCTTTTCTATAGTAAATTTTTCACAAATTAATTTTTTACTGTCGCAAATTTTAAATACGCCAAGGATTGCCTTTTCTATAGTAAATTTTGCAAAAAATAATTTTTTACTGTCGCAAATTTTAATTGCGCCAGGGATTGCCTTTTCTATAGTAAATTTTTCAAAAAATAATTTTTTTACTGTCAAATTTTAAATACGCCAGGGATTGCCTTTTCTATAGTAAATTTTTCAAAAATTAATTTTTTACTGTCGCAAATTTTAATTGCGCCAGAAATTGCCTTTTCTATAGTAAATTCTGCAAAAAATAATTTTTTATTGTTGCAAATTTTAATTGCGCCAGGGATTTCCTTTTCTATAGTAAATTTTTCAAAAAATAATTTTTTACTGTCGCAAATTTTAAATACGCCAAGGATTGCCTTTTCTATAGTAAATTTTTCAAAAAATAATTTTTTACTGTCGCAAATTTTAATTACGCCAGGGATTGCCTTTTCTATAGTAAATTTTTCAAAAAATAATTTTCTACTGTCGCAAATTTTAAATGCGCCAGAGATTGCCTTTTCTATAGTAAATTATTCAAAAAATAATTTTTTACTGTCGCAAATTTTAAATACGACAGGGATTGCCTTTTCTACAGTAAATTTTTCAAAAAATAATTTTTTACTGTCGCAAATTTTAATTACGCCAGGGATTGCCTTTTCTATAGTAAATTTTTCAAAAAATAATTTTCTACTATCGCAAATTTTAAATACGACATGGATTGCCTTTTCTATAGTAAATTTTTCAAAAATTAATTTTTTACTGTCGCAAATTTTAATTGCGCCAGGGGTTGCCTTTTCTATAGTAAATTATTCAAAAAATAATTTTTTACTGTCGCAAATTTTAATCACGCCAAAGATTGCCTTTTCTACAGTAAATTTTTCAAAAAATAATTTTTTACTGTCGCAAATTTTAATTGCGCCAGGGATTGCTTTTCTACAGTAAATTTTTCAAAAAATAATTTTCTACTGTCGCAAATTTTAATTGCGCCAGGGATTGCCTTTTCTACAGTAAATTTTTCAAAAAATAATTTTCTACTGTCGCAAATTTTAATTGCGCCAGGGATTGCCTTTTCTACAGTAAATTTTTCAAAAAATAGTTTTTTACTGTCGCAAATTTTAATTGCGCCAGGGATTGCCTTTTCTACAGTAAATTTTTCAAAAATTAATTTCATACTGTCGCAAATTTTAAATACGCCAGGGATTGCCTTTTCTATAGTAAATTTTTCAAAAAATAATTTTTTACTGTCGCAAATTTTAATTGCGCCAGGGATTGCCTTTTCTACAGTAAATTTTTCGAAAAATAATTTTTTAGTGTCGCAAATTTTAATTGCGCCAGGGATTGCCTTTTCTACAGTAAATTTTTCAAAAATTAATTTTATACTGTCGCAAATTTTAAATACGCCGGGATTGCCTTTTCTACAGTAAATTTTTCAAAAAATAATTTTTTACTGTCGCAAATTTTAATTGCGCCAGGGATTGCTTTTCTATAGTAAATTTTGCAAAAAAAATAATTTTTACTGTCGCAAATTTTAATTGCGCCAGGGATTGCCTTTTCTACAGTAAATTTTGCAAAAAATAATTTTTTACTGTCGCAAATTTTAATTACGCCAGGGATTGCCTTTTCTATAGCAAATTTTTCAAAATTTAATTTTTTACTATCGCAAATTTTAAATACGCCAGGGATTGCCTTTTCTATAGTAAATTTTGCAAAAAATAATTTTTCCCTGTCGCAAATTTTAATTGCGCCAGGGATTACCTTTTCTACAGTAAATTTTTCAAAAACAAATTTTTTACTGTCACAAATTTTAATTACGCCAGGGATTGCCTTTTCTATAGTAAATTTTTCACAAATTAATTTTTTACTGTCGCAAATTTTAAATACGCCAAGGATTGCCTTTTCTCTAGTAAATTTTGCAAAAAATAATTTTTTACTGTCGCAAATTTTAATTGCGCCAGGGATTGCCTTTTCTATAGTAAATTTTTCAAAAAATAATTTTTTTACTGTCAAATTTTAAATACGCCAGGGATTGCCTTTTCTATAGTAAATTTTTCAAAAATTAATTTTTTACTGTCGCAAATTTTAATTGCGCCAGAAATTGCCTTTTCTATAGTAAATTCTGCAAAAAATAATTTTTTATTGTTGCAAATTTTAATTGCGCCAGGGATTTCCTTTTCTATAGTAAATTTTTCAAAAAATAATTTTTTACTGTCGCAAATTTTAAATACGCCAAGGATTGCCTTTTCTATAGTAAATTTTTCAAAAAATAATTTTTTACTGTCGCAAATTTTAATTACGCCAGGGATTGCCTTTTCTATAGTAAATTTTTCAAAAAATAATTTTCTACTGTCGCAAATTTTAAATGCGCCAGGGATTGCCTTTTCTATAGTAAATTATTCAAAAAATAATTTTTTACTGTCGCAAATTTTAAATACGCCAGGGATTGCCTTTTCTACAGTAAATTTTTCAAAAAATAATTTTTTACTGTCGCAAATTTTAATTACGCCAGGGATTGCCTTTTCTATAGTAAATTTTTCAAAAAATAATTTTCTACTATCGCAAATTTTAAATACGACATGGATTGCCTTTTCTATAGTAAATTTTTCAAAAATTAATTTTTTACTGTCGCAAATTTTAATTGCGCCAGGGGTTGCCTTTTCTATAGTAAATTATTCAAAAAATAATTTTTTACTGTCGCAAATTTTAATCACGCCAAAGATTGCCTTTTCTACAGTAAATTTTTCAAAAAATAATTTTTTACTGTCGCAAATTTTAATTGCGCCAGGGATTGCTTTTCTACAGTAAATTTTTCAAAAAATAATTTTCTACTGTCGCAAATTTTAATTGCGCCAGGGATTGCCTTTTCTACAGTAAATTCTGCAAAAAATAATTTCTTATTGTCGCAAATTTTAATTGCGCCAGGGATTTCCTTTTCTATAGTAAATTTTTCAAAAAATAATTTTTTACTGTCGCAAATTTTAAATACGCCAAGGATTGCCTTTTCTATAGTAAATTTTTCAAAAAATAGTTTTTTACTGTCGCAAATTTTAATTACGCCAGGGATTGCCTTTTCTATAGTAAATTTTTCAAAAAATAATTTTCTACTGTCGCAAATTTTAATTGCGCCAGGGATTGCCTTTTCTATAGTAAATTATTCAAAAAATAATTTTTTACTGTCGCAAATTTTAAATACGCCAGGGATTATCTTTTCTATAGTAAATTTTTCAAAAATTAATTTTTTACTGTCGCAAATTTTAATTGCGCCAAGGATTGCCTTTTCTACAGTAAATTATTCAAAAAATAATTTTTTACTGTCGCAAATTTTAATTGCGCCAGGGATTGCCTTTTCTACAGTAAATTTTTCAAAAATTAATTTTATACTGTCGCAAATTTTAAATACGCCAGGGATTATCTTTTCTATAGTAAATTTTTCAAAAATTAATTTTTTACTGTCGCAAATTTTAATTGCGCCAAGGATTGCCTTTTTTATAGTAAATTATTCAAAAAATAATGTTTTAATGTCGCAAATTTTAATTGCGCCAAGGATTGCCTTTTCTATAGTAAATTTTTCAAAAATTAATTTTTTACTGTCGCAAATTTTAATTGCGCCAAGGATTGCCTTTTTTATAGTAAATTATTCAAAAAATAATTTTTTACTGTCGCAAATTTTAATTGCGCCAAGGATTGCCATTTCTACAGTAAATTTTTCAAAAAATAATTTTTTACTGTCGCAAATTTTAAATACGCCAGGGATTGCCTTTTCTATAGTAAATTTTGCAAAAAATAATTTTTTACTGTCGCAAATTTTAATTGCGCCTGGGATTGCCTTTTCTATAGTAACTTTTTCAAAAAATAATTTTCTACTGTCGCAAATTTTAATTGCGCCAGGGATTGCCTTTTCTACAGTAAAATTTTCAAAATTTAATTTTTTACTTTCGCAAATTTTAATTACGCCAGGGATTGCCTTTTCTATAGTAAATTTTTCAAAAATTAATTTTTTACTGTCGCAAATTTTAATTGCGCCAGGGATTGCCTTTTCTATAGTAAATTTTTCAAAAATTAATTTTTTACTGTCGCAAATTTTAAATACGCCAGGGATTATCATTTCTATAGTAAATTTTTCAAAAATTAATTTTTTACTGTCGCAAATTTTAATTGCGCCAGGGATTGCCTTTTCTATAGTAAATTTTTCAAAAAATAATTTTCTACTGTCGCAAATTTTAATTGCGCCAGGGATTGCCTTTTCTATAGTAAATTATTCAAAAAATAATTTTTTACTGTCGCAAATTTTAAATAAGCCAGGGATTGCCTTTTCTATAGTAAATTTTTCAAAAATTAATTTTTTACTGTCGCAAATTTTAATTACGCCATGGATTGCCTTTTCTATAGTAAATTTTTCAAAAAATAATTTTCTACTATCGCAAATTTTAAATACGCCATGGATTGCCTTTTCTATAGGAAATTTTTCAAAAATTAATTTTTTACTGTCGCAAATTTTAATTGCGCCAGGGGTTGCCTTTTCTATAGTAAATTATTCAAAAAATAATTTTTTACTGTCGCAAAGTTTAATTGCGCCAAGGATTGCCTTTTCTACAGTAAATTTTTCAAAAAATAATTTTTTACTGTCGCAAATTTTAAATACGCCAGGGATTGCCTTTTCTACAGTAAATTTGTCAAAATTTAATTTTATACTGTCGCAAATTTTAATTGCGCCAGGGATTGCCTTTTCAACAGTAAATTTTTCAAAAAATAATTTTTTACTGTCGCAAATTTTATATACGCCAGGGATTGCCTTTTCTATAGTAAATTTTTCAAAAAATAATTTTTTACTGTCGCAAATTTTAAATACGCCAGGGATTGTCTTTTCTATAGTAAATTTTTCAAAAATTAATTTTTTACTGTCGCAAATTTTAAATACGCCAAGGATTATCTTTTCTATAGTAAATTTTTCAAAAATTAATTTTTTACTCTCGCAAATTTTAATTGCGCCAAGGATTGCCTTTTCTATAGTAAATTATTCAAAAAATAATTTTTTACTGTCGCAAATTTTAATTGCACCAAAGATTGCCTTTTCTACAGTAAATTTTTCAAAAAATAATTTTTTACTGTCGCAAATTTTAATTGCGCCAGGGATTGCCTTTTCTACAGTAAATTTTTCAAAAAATAATTTTCTACTGTCGCAAATTTTAATTGCGCCAGGGATTGCCTTTTCTACAGTAAATTTTTCAAAAAATAATTTTTTACTGTCGCAAATTTTAATTGCGCCAGGGATTGCCTTTTCTACAGTAAATTTTTCAAAAATTAATTTCATACTGTCGCAAATTTTAAATACGCCAGGGATTGCCTTTTCTATAGTAAATTTTTCAAAAAATAATTTTTACTGTTGCAAATTTTAATTGCGCCAGGGATTGCCTTTTCTACAGTAAATTTTTCGAAAAATAATTTTTTAGTGTCGCAAATTTTAATTGCGCCAGGGATTGCCTTTTCTACAGTAAATTTTTCAAAAATTAATTTTATACTGTCGCAAATTTTAAATACGCCGGATTGCCTTTTCTACAGTAAATTTTTCAAAAATAATTTTTTACTGTCGCAAATTTTAATTGCGCCAGGGATTGCTTTTCTATAGTAAATTTTGCAAAAAAAATAATTTTTACTGTCGCAAATTTTAATTGCGCCAGGGATTGCCTTTTCTACAGTAAATTTTGCAAAAAATAATTTTTACAGTCGCAAATTTTAATTACGCCAGGGATTGCCTTTTCTATAGTAAATTTTTCAAAATTTAATTTTTTACTGTCGCAAATTTTAAATACGCCAGGGATTGCCTTTTCTATAGTAAATTTTGCAAAAAATAATTTTTTCCTGTCGCAAATTTTAATTGCGCCAGGGATTACCTTTTCTACAGTAAATTTCAAAACAAATTTTTTACTGTCGCAAATTTAATTACGCCAGGGATTGCCTCTCTAGTAATTTCAATAGTAAATTTTCAAAATTAATTTTTTACTGTCGCAAATTTTAAATACGCCAAGGATTGCCTTTTCTATAGTAAATTTTGCAAAAAATAATTTTTTACTGTCGCAAATTTTAATTGCGCCAGGGATTGCCTTTTCTATAGTAAATTTTTCAAAAAATAATTTTTTTACTGTCAAATTTTAAATACGCCAGGGATTGCCTTTTCTATAGTAAATTTTTCAAAAATTAATTTTTTACTGTCGCAAATTTTAATTGCGCCAGGTATTGCCTTTTCTATAGTAAATTCTGCAAAAAATAATTTTTTATTGTCGCAAATTTTAATTGCGCCAGGGATTTCCTTTTCTATAGTAAATTTTTCAAAAAATAATTTTTTACTGTCGCAAATTTTAAATACGCCAAGGATTGCCTTTTCTATAGTAAATTTTTCAAAAAATAATTTTTTACTGTCGCAAATTTTAATTACGCCAGGGATTGCCTTTTCTATAGTAAATTTTTCAAAAAATAATTTTCTACTGTCGCAAATTTTAATTGCGCCAGGGATTGCTTTTCTATAGTAAATTATTCAAAAAATATTTTTTTATTGTCGCAAATTTTAAATACGCCAGGGATT
>CAWVNZ010002889.1:0-84441 GCA_963930735.1 Dioctria linearis
AAAATTATTTTTTGAAAAATTTACTATAGAAAAGGCAATCCCAGGCGTAATTAAAATTTGCGACAGTAAAGAATTAGTTTTTGAATAATTTACTATAGAAAAGGCAATCCCTGGCGGGTTTAAAATTTGCGAGTGTAAAAAATTAGTTTTTGAATAATTTACTATAGAAAAGGCAATCGCTGGCGCAATTAAAATTTGCGACAGTAAAAAATTATTTTTTGAAAAATTTTCTGTAGAAAAGGCAATCACTGGCGCAATTAAAATTTGCGACAGTAAAAATTATTTTTTTGCAAAATTTACTATAGAAAAGGCAATCCTTGGCGCAATTAAAATTAGCGACAGTAAAAAATTAATTTGTGAAAAATTTACAATAGAAAAGGCAATCCCTGGCACAATTAAAATTTGCGACAGTAAAAAATTATTTTTTGAAAAATTTACTGTAGAAAAGGCAATCCCTGGCGCAATAAAAATTTGCGACAGTAGAAAATTATTTTTTGAAAAATTTACTGTAGAAAAGGCAATACCTGGCGCAATTAAAATTTGCGACAGTAAAAAATTATTTTTTGAATAATTCACTATAGAAAAGGCAATCCCTGGCGCAATTAAAATTTGCGACAGTAAAAAATTATTTTTTTTTGCAAAATTTACTATAGAAAAGGCAATCCCTGGCGGATTTAAAATTTGCGACAGTATAAAATTATTTTTTGTAAAATTTACTGTAGAAAAGGCAATCCCTGGCGCAATTAAAATTTGTGACAGTAAAAAATTATTTTTTGAATAATTTACTATAGAAAAGGCAATCCCTGGCGTAATTAAAATTTGCGACAGTAAAAAATTATTTTTTGAAAAATTTACTGTAGAAAAGGCAATTCCTGGCGCAATTAAAATTTGCGACAGTAAAAAATTAGTTTTTTGCAAAATTTACTATAGAAAAGGCAATCCCCGGCGCAATTAAAATTTGCAACAGTAGAAAATTATTTTTTGAAAAATTTACTATAGAAAAGGCAATCCCTAGCGGATTTAAAATTTGCGACAGTAAAAAATTAATTTTTGAAAAATTTACTATAGAAAAGGCAATCCCTGGCGTAATTAAAATTTGCGACAGTAAAAAAATAGTTTTTGTATAATTTACTATAGAAAAGGCAATCCCTGGCGGATTTAAAATTTGCTACAGTAAAAAATTATTTTTTGAATAATTTACTATAGAAAAGGCAATCCCTGGCGTAATTAAAATTTGCGACAGTAAAAAATTATTTTTTGAAAAGTTTACTGTAGAATGGGCAATCCTTGGCGCAATTAAAATTTGCGACAGTAAAAAATTATTTTTTTGAAAAATTTACTATAGAAAAGGCAATCCCTGGCGCAAATAAAATTTGCGACAGTTAAAAATTAATTTGTGAAAAATTTACTGTAGAAAAGGCAATCACTGGCGCAATTAAAATTTGCGACAGTAAAAATTATTTTTTTGCAAAATTTACTATAGAAAAGGCAATCCTTGGCGCAATTAAAATTAGCGACAGTAAAAAATTAATTTGTGAAAAATTTACAATAGAAAAGGCAATCCCTGGCGCAGTTAAAATTTGCGACAGTAAAAAATTATTTTTTGAAAAATTTACTGTAGAAAAGGCAATCCCTGGCGCAATTAAAATTTGCGACAGTAGAAAATTATTTTTTGAAAAATTTACTGTAGAAAAGGCAATCCCTGGCGCAATTAAAATTTGCGACAGTAAAAAATTATTTTGTGAATAATTCACTATAGAAAAGGCAATCCCTGGCGCAATTAAAATTTGCGACAGTAAAAAATTATTTTTTTTGCAAAATTTACTATAGAAAATGCAATCCCTGGCGGATTTAAAATTTGCGACAGTATAAAATTATTTTTTGTAAAATTTACTGTAGAAAAGGCAATCCCTGGCGCAATTAAAATTTGCCACAGTAAAAAATTATTTTTTGAATATTTTACTATAGAAAAGGCAATCCCTGGCGTAATTAAAATTTGCGACAGTAAAAAAATTATTTTTTGAAAAATTTACTGTAGAAAAGGCAATTCCTGGCGCAATTAAAATTTGCGACAGTAAAAAATTATTTTTTGCAAAATTTACTATAGAAAAGGCAATCCGCGGCGCAATTAAAATTTGCGACAGTAGAAAATTATTTTTTGAAAAATTTAGTATAGAAAAGGCAATCCCTGGCGGATTTAAAATTTGCGACAGTATAAAATTATTTTTTGTAAAATTTACTGTAGAAAAGGCAATCCCTGGCGCAATTAAAATTTGCGACAGTAAAAAATTATTTTTGAATAATTTACTATAGAAAAGGCAATCCCTGGCGTAATTAAAATTTGCGACAGTAAAAAATTATTTTTTGAAAAATTTACTGTAGAAAAGGCAATTCCTGGCGCAATTAAAATTTGCGACAGTAAAAAATTATTTTTTTTGCAAAATTTACTATAGAAAAGGCAATCCGCGGCGCAATTAAAATTTGCGACAGTAGAAAATTATTTTTTGAAAAATTTACTATAGAAAAGGCAATCCCTGGCGGATTTAAAATTTGCGACAGTAAAAAATTAATTTTTGAAAAATTTACTATAGAAAAGGCAATCCCTGGCGTAATTAAAATTTGCGACAGTAAAAAAATAGTTTTTGAATAATTTACTATAGAAAAGGCAATCCCTGGCGGATTTAAAATTTGCGACAGTAAAAAATTATTTTTTGTATAATTTACTATAGAAAAGGCAATCCCTGGCGTAATTAAAATTTGCGACAGTAAAAAATTATTTTTTTGCAAAATTTACTATAGAAAAGGCAATCCCTGGCGCAATTAAAATTTGCGACAGTTAAAAATTAATTTGTGAAAAATTTACTATAGAAAAGGCAATCCCTGGCGCAATTAAAATAAGCGACAGTAAAAAATTATTTTTTGAAAAATTTAATGTAGAAAAGGCAATCCCTGGCGCAATTAAAATTTGCGACAGTAGAAATTTTTTTTTGAAAAATTAACTGTAGAAAAGGCAATCCCTGGCGTAATTAAAATTTGCGACAGTAAAATATTATTTTTTGAAAAATTTACTGTAGAAAAGGCAATCCCTGGCGCAATTAAAATTTGCGACAGTAAAAAATTATTTTGTGAAAAATTTACTATAGAAAAGGCAATCCCTGGCGCAATTAAAATTTGCGGCAGTAAAAAATTATTTTTTGAAAAATTTACTGTAGAAAAGGCAATCCCTGGCGCAATTAAAATTTGCGACAGTAAAACATTATTTTTTGAAGAATTTACTGTAGAAAAGGTAGTCCCTGGCGGATTTAAAATTTGCGACAGTAAAAAATTAGTTTTTGAATAATTTACTGTAGAAAAGGCAATCCCTGGCGCAATTAAAATTTGCGACAGTAAAAAATTATTTTTTGAATAATTTACTATAGAAAAGGCAATCCCTGGCGTAATTAAAATTTGCGAGAGTAAAAAATTATTTTTTGAAAAATTTACTGTAGAAAAGGCAATCCCTGGCGCAATTAAAATTTGCTACAGTAAAAAAATATTTTTTTGCAAAATTTACTATAGAAAAGGCAATCCCCGGCGCAATTAAAATTTGCGACAGTAGAAAATTATTTTTTAAAAAATTTACTATAGAAAGGCAATCCCAGGCGTAATTAAAATTTGCGACAGTAAAGAATTAGTTTTTGAATAATTTACTATAGAAAAGGCAATCCCTGGCGGATTTAAAATTTGCGAGTGTAACAAATTAGTTTTTGAATAATTTACTATAGAAAAGGCAATCGCTGGCGCAATTAAAATTTGCGACAGTAAAAAATTATTTTTTGAAAAATTTTCTGTAGAAAAGGCAATCACTGGCGCAATTAAAATTTGCGACAGTAAAAATTATTTTTTTGCAAAATTTACTATAGAAAAGGCAATCCTTGGCGCAATTAAAATTAGCGACAGTAAAAAATTAATTTGTGAAAAATTTACAATAGAAAAGGCAATCCCTGGCACAATTAAATTTGCGACAGTAAAAAATTATTTTTTGAAAAATTTACTGTAGAAATGGCAATCCCTGGCGCAATAAAAATTTGCGACAGTAGAAAATTATTTTTGAAAAATTTACTGTAGAAAAGGCAATACCTGGCGCAATTAAAATTTGCGACAGTAAAAAATTATTTTTTGAATAATTCACTATAGAAAAGGCAATCCTGGCGCAATTAAAATTTGCGACAGTAAAAAATTATTTTTTTTGCAAAATTTACTATAGAAAAGGCAATCCCTGGCGGATTTAAAATTTGCGACAGTATAAAATTATTTTTTGTAAAATTTACTATAGAAAAGGCAATCCCTGGCGCAATTAAAATTTGTGACAGTAAAAAATTATTTTTTGAATAATTTACTATAGAAAAGGCAATCCCTGGCGTAATTAAAATTTGCGACAGTAAAAAATTATTTTTTGAAAAATTTACTGTAGAAAAGGCAATTCCTGGCGCAATTAAAATTTGCGACAGTAAAAAATTAGTTTTTTGCAAAATTTACTATAGAAAAGGCAATCCCCGGCGCAATTAAAATTTGCAACAGTAGAAAATTATTTTTTGAAAAATTTACTATAGAAAAGGCAATCCCTGGCGGATTTAAAATTTGCGACAGTAAAAAATTAATTTTTGAAAAATTTACTATAGAAAAGGCAATCCCTGGCGTAATTAAAATTTGCGACAGTAAAAAAATAGTTTTTGTATAATTTACTATATAAAAGGCAATCCCTGGCGGATTTAAAATTTGCTACAGTAAAAAATTATTTTTTGAATAATTTACTATAGAAAAGGCAATCCCTGGCGTAATTAAAATTTGCGACAGTAAAAAATTATTTTTGAAAAGTTTACTGTAGAATGGGCAATCCTTGGCGCAATTAAAATTTGCGACAGTAAAAAATTATTTTTTTGAAAAATTTACTATAGAAAAGGCAATCCCTGGCGCAAATAAAATTTGCGACAGTTAAAAATTAATTTGTGAAAAATTTACTATAGAAAAGGCAATCCCTGGCGCAATTAAAATAAGCGACAGTAAAAAATTATTTTTTGAAAAATTTAATGTAGAAAAGGCAATCCCTGGCGCAATTAAAATTTGCGACAGTAGAAATTTTTTTTTTGAAAAATTTACTGTAGAACAGGCAATCCCTGGCGTAATTAAAATTTGCGACAGTAAAAAATTATTTTTTGAAAAATTTACTGTAAAAAAGGCAATCCCTGGCGCAATTAAAATTTGCGACAGTAAAAAATTATTTTGTGAAAAATTTACTATAGAAAAGGCAATCCCTGGCGCAATTAAAATTTGCGACAGTAAAAAATTATTTTTGAAAAATTTACTAGAGAAAAGGCAATCCCTGGCGCAATTAAAATTTGCGACAGTAAAAAATTATTTTTTGAAGAATTTACTGTAGAAAAGGTAGTCCCTGGCGGATTTAAAATTTGCCACAGTAAAAAATTAGTTCTTGAATAATTTACTGTAGAAAAGGCAATCCCTGGTGCAATTAAAATTTGCGACAGTAAAAAATTATTTTTTGAATAATTTACTATAGAAAAGGCAATCCCTGGCGTAATTAAAATTTGCGACAGTAAAAAATTATTTTTTGAAAAATTTACTGTAGAAAAGGCAATCCCTGGCGCAATTAAAATTTGCGACAATAAAAAAATATTTTTTTGCAAAATCTACTATAGAAAAGGCAATCCCCGGCGCAATTAAAATTTGCGACAGTATAAAATTATTTTTTGAAAAATTTACTATAGAAAAGGCAATCCCTGGCGTAATTAAAATTTGCGACAGTAAAAAATTAGTTTTTGAATAATTTACTATAGAAAATGCAATCCCTAGTGGATTTAAAATTTGCGACAGTAAAAAATTAGTTTTTGAATAATTTACTATAGAAAAGGCAATCCTTGGCGCAATTAAAATTTGCGACAGTAAAAAATTAATTTGTGAAAAATTTACTATAGAAAAGGCAATCCCTGCCGTAATTAAAATTTGCGACAGTAAAAAATTAGTTTTTGAATAATTTACTATAGAAAAGGCAATCCCTGGCGGATTTAAAATTTGGGACAGTAAAAATTAATTTTTGAAAAATTTACTGTAGAAAAGGCAATCCCTGGCGCAATTAAAATTTGCGACAGTAAAAAATTATTTTTTAAAAAATTTACTGTAGAAAAGGCAATACCTGGCGCAATTAAAATTTGCGACAGTAAAAAATTAATTTGTGAAAAATTTACTATAGAAAAGGCAATACCTGGCGCAATTAAAATTAGCGACAGTAAAAAATTAATTTGTGAAAAATTTACTATAGAAAAGGCAATCCCTGGCGCAATTAAAATTTGCGACAGTAAAAAAATATTTTTTTGCAAAATTTACTATAGAAAAGGCAATCCCCGGCGCAATTAAAATTTGCGACAGTAAAAAATTAGTTTTTGAATGATTTACTATAGAAAAGGCAATCCCTGGTGGATTTAAAATTTGCGACAGTAAAAAATTAGTTTTTGAATAATTTACTATAGAAAAGGCAATTCCCTGGCGCAATTAAAATTTGCGACAGTAAAAAATTATTTTTTGAATAATTTACTATAGAAAAGACAATCCCTGGCGCAATTAAAATTTGCGACAGTAAAAAATTATTTTTTGCAAAATTTACGATAGAAAAGGCAATCCCTGGCGGATTTAAAATTTGCGACAGTATAAAATTATTTTTTGTAAAATTTACTGTAGAAAAGGCAATCCCTGGCGCAATTAAAATTTGCGACAGTAAAAAATGATTTTTTGAATAATTTACTATAGAAAAGGCAATCCCTGGCGCAATTCAAATTTGCGACAGTAAAAAATTATTTTTTGAATAATTTACTATAGAAAAGGCAATCCCTGGCGTAATTAAAATTTGCGAAAGTAAAAAATTATTTTTTTGAAAAATTTACTGTAGAAAAGGCAATCCCTGGCGCAATTAAAATTTGCGACAGAAAAAAATATTTTTTTGCAAAATTTACTATAGAAAAGGCAATCCCCGGCGCAATTAAAATTTGCGACAGTAGAAAATTATTTTTTGAAAAATTTACTATAGAAAAGGCAATCCCTGGCGGATTTAAAATTTGCGACAGAAAAAATTAATTTTTGAAACATTTACTATAGAAAAGGCAATCCCAGGCGTAATTAAAATTTGCGACAGTAAAAAATTAGTTTTTGAATAATTTACTATAGAAAAGGCAATCCCTGGCGGATTTAAAATTTGCGACAGTAAAAAATTAGTTTTTGAATAATTTACTATAGAAAAGGCAATCCCTGGCGCAATTAAAATTTGCGACAGTAAAAAATTATTTTTTGAAAAATTTACTGTAGAAAAGGCAATCACTGGCGCAATTAAAATTTGCGACAGTAAAAATTATTTTTTTGCAAAATTTACTATAGAAAAGGCAATCCTTGGCGCAATTAAAATTAGCGACAGTAAAAAATTAATTTGTGCAAAATTTACAATAGAAAAGGCAATCCCTGGCGCAATTAAAATTTGCGACAGTAAAAAATTATTTTTTGAAAAATTTACTGTAGAAAAGGCAATCCCTGGCGCAATTAAAATTTGCGACAGTAGAAAATTATTTTTTGAAAAATTTACTGTAGAAAAGGCAATCCCTGGCGCAATTAAAATTTGCGACAGTAAAAAAATATTTTTTGAATAATTCACTATAGAAAAGGCAATCCCTGGCGCAATTAAAATTTGCGACAGTAAAAAATTATTTTTTTTGCAAAATTTACTATAGAAAAGGCAATCCCGGGCGGATTTAAAATTTGCGACAGTATAAAATTATTTTTTGTAAAATTTACTGTAGAAGAGGCAATCCCTGGCGCAATTAAAATTTGCGACAGTAAAAAATTATTTTTTGAATAATTTACTATAGAAAAGGCAATCCCTGGCGTAATTAAAATTTGCGACAGTAAAAAATTATTTTTTGAAAAATTTACTGTAGAAAAGGCAATTCCTGGCGCAATTAAAATTTGCGACAGTAAAAAATTATTTTTTTGCAAAATTTACTATAGAAAAGGCAATCCCCGGTGCAATTAAAATTTGCGACAGTAGAAAATTATTTTTTGAAAAATTTACTATAGAAAAGGCAATCCCTGGCGGATTTAAAATTTGCGACAGTAAAAAATTAATTTTTGAAAAATTTACTATAGAAAAGGCAATCCCTGGCGTAATTAAAATTTGCGACAGCAAAAAAAACAGTTTTTGATTAATTTACTATAGAAAAGGCAATCCCTGGCGGATTTAAAATTTGCGACAGTAAAAAATTATTTTTTGAATAATGTACTATAGAAAAGGCAATCCCTGGCGTAATTAAAATTTGCGACAGTAAAAAATTATTGTTTGAAAAGTTTACTGTAGAATGGGCAATCCCTGGCGCAATTAAAATTTGCGACAGTAAAAAATTATTTTTTTGCAAAATTTACTATAGAAAAGGCAATCCCTGGCGCAATTAAAATTTGCGACAGTTAAAAATTAATTTGTGAAAAATTTACTATAGAAAAGGCAATCCCTGCCGCAATTAAAATAAGCGACAGTAAAAAATTATTTTTTGAAAAATTTAATGTAGAAAAGGCAATCCCTGGCGCAATTAAAATTTGCGACAGTAGAAATTTTTTTTTTTAAAAATTTACTGTAGAAAAGGCAATCCTTGGCGTAATTAAAATTTACGACAGTAAAAAATAATTTTTGAAAAATTTACTGTAGAAAAGGCAATCCCTGGCGCAATTAAAATTTGCGACAGTAAAAAATTAATTTGTGAAAAATTTACTATAGAAAAGGCAATCCCTGGCGCAATTAAAATTTGCGACAGTAAAAAATTATTTTTTGAAAAATTTACTGTAGAAAAGGCAATCCCTGGCGCAATTAAAATTTGCGACAGTAAAAAATTATTTTTTGAAAAATTTACTGTAGAAAAGGTAGTCACTGGCGGATTTAAAATTTGCCACAGTAAAAAATTAGTTTTTGAATAATTTACTGTAGAAAAGGCAATCCCTGGCGCAATTAAAATTTGCGACAGTAAAAAATTATTTTTTGAATAGTTTACTATAGAAAAGGCAATCCCTGGCGTAATTAAAATTTGCGACAGTAAAAAATTATTTTTTGAAAAATTTACTGTAGAAAAGGCAATCCCTGGCGCAATTAAAATTTGCGACAGTAAAAAATTATTTTTTTGCAAAATTTACTATAGAAAAGGCAATCCCCGGCGCAATTAAAATTTGCGACAGTAGAAAATTATTTTTTGAAAAATTTACTATAGAAAAGGCAATCCCTGGCGTAATTAAAATTTGCGACAGTAAAAAATTAGTTTTTGAATAATTTACTATAGAAAATGCAATCCCTGGTGGATTTAAAATTTGCGACAGTAAAAAATTAGTTTTTGAATAATTTACTATAGAAAAGGCAATCCTTGGCGCAATTAAAATTTGCGACAATAAAAAATTAATTTGTGAAAAATTTACTATAGAAAAGGCAATCCCTGCCGTAATTAAAATTTGCGACAGTAAAAAATTAGTTTTTGAATAATTTACTATAGAAAAGGCAATCCCTGGCGGATTTAAAATTTGCGACAGTAAAAATTAATTTTTGAAAAATTTACTGTAGAAAAGGCAATCCCAGGCGCAATTAAAATTTGCGACAGTAAAAAATTATTTTTTGAAAAATTTACTGTAGAAAAGGCAATCCCTGGCGCAATTAAAATTTGCGACAATAAAAAATTAATTTGTGAAAAATTTACTATAGAAAAGGCAATACCTGGCGCAATTAAAATTTGCGACAGTAAAAAATTAATTTGTGAAAAATTTACTATAGAATAGGCTGTGATATACATTTAATACCATAAATACAAACAACACTAAAAAGCTGTAAACACAAATTTCACAACAAATGTAAAACGCTAAAATTAATCAGCACAAATTTATTACAACACCATTCATAATCGAAAATAATTGATGATAATAATGACATACATTTATTTGCAACAAGCAAGCGATTGCACCACTGACCCAAACGATTCATCGTCAAGGGGTTTCACGCGTAAATGCATGTCATCATAATTTTATGCACATTGCTTACTCGCCCAGCGTCAGCATTTAGAATAGTAAGAATAGGGTACCATAGGTTACTAATTATGTATATATAGGCTAAGAACGATCAATAAATTGAATTCATTCAGTTCTCTTGATTTATCGAGAAAGTTACAAACCGTCGTGTATTATTCCACATAGGAGTACTAAGCTGTACAGCTGCTCCTACTATTCATACCCCCATTTTATCTCGGAGTCTGAGCTGTTAATAGCCGCTCCAGTGGAGTCAAAGTCACACGACTGCTCCCAGGTTTTTCTTTAAAAATTATAAAAGATACTACATGGCGACCGTGACATCGTAGAAACTGCGAAATTTGTAACTTTGCGAATCTGCAGACCATAATATCATCATCAAAAGTGCAGCTGGGAATTTTCATAAATAATAGAAACTTATACGGTGACATAGTAACAACCACCAAAAAACTGCGAAGACGACTACATCCACTACCAGTACCAATCAGAAGAAATTTTAGTATGAACGAGATAGATGCCATCTTCAATCACATTTTCAAGACTATTGAAGAAACTAAGAAGATACCAGAGAGGAATATAGAAGGCATAACACTGTATCCAGTAAATAAGAAGCCGACGCCGTACATCCCCAAATCAAGGCTGGACAACGAAAATCCTCCACCATACGAAGCGGGTCCAAAAAGAATCACCATCGAGGAGTATAGAAGCAGAAACACAAGCAGTGTAAAAACTCAGGAGACAAAACCACGAAAAAGAGGAGGCAAGAGACAAAAAATTGCACAGGAACTTCAAAATTACAAGGTACTTGTCGAGTTAGCAGCAACTGAGGAGGAACGGGAAAAATACAACAAACTAATAATATTGACAAAAAAACAACTGAACGTCATCAAAAGGAAGAGATAAGGGTTTAATGATCTAATTTAAAATTTATTTTTTTTTAAAATATAAAGTAGAAGTAGCGTAGTATAAAGGTATAATAATAATTAAATAATTAATATGTAAAAAAAAAAAAAAAAAAAAAAAAAAAAAATTTTTTTTCTTTTGCTGTTTGCTTGACGTTGTTGGAAATAAGCGAAACATTTTCAGTAATGGGTAAAACGCAATCCAAAACTTCAGATAACAACGGGGAAATTGTTAATAATCTAATTATAGAGGATACAGTTTCGGTCGAGAATAATCAGATAATAATAATTTTATGCATATTGGTTGCAATTAAAATCATTGAATTTGTATACATACTGTACAAAGATCATAGGAGGGGTTTAAGGAAAAGATACCTCAGTACCCCAGCAAAATTAAACATATCAACCGTCTGATAAATGGAAGCACTTATAAAGATTAAGGACGAACTAGAAAATATTCTGGACAATTTTAAGAAAAGTAAAAACCGTCCATATTCTGAGAAAACTCTGCAAGAGAAAGAAAAGTTAACAAATCAACTCTGTGCCAAGGCAAAAGAAAACGCACTTAAACAAGCGGACGTCGAAACAATATTGAAGATAAAAGTTATCTACGAAGAAATTGAAAGTATAGCAAACAAAATCTTAGAAAACATAAATACACAAAAACAAACAAAGATGGGTTTTGACATAAAAACAGCTACATCGCTCATACAACCCTACGATGGAAAGCTGGATGAAACTGATTCTTTTATCGAGTCTATGGAACTACTAGACGAGTTAACAGCAAACGAACATAAAACCATCATGATCAAATTCATCAAGACACGTATAACTGGAAAAGCCAAGTACGTAATATCGGAGGGCACAAATACAGTATCAACGATCAAAGCCAAATTAAAAGAAAAATTTTCGGCAAAATTATCGTCAGATGCTATTCTGGCACAACTGCGATCATGCCAGCAAGGTAACAGAAAACTTGCAGACTTTTCCAATCAGATAGAAAATCTATCAGGCCAGCTGACTAGAGCCTTTATAACAGAGAAAGTAGCAGCTGGAGAAGCAGCTGAAAAATTGGCCGAAAAATTTTCAATACAGTCATTTATGAACAATGTTGCCAATACAGAAACAGCGATTATACTAAAAGCTAGTAGCCTAGGAACACTTTCAGAATTAGCAGCGAAGGCAATAGCAGTAGATAAGCCGCAGCCAAGCAGTGTCCTGCATTATAATACCAACCCATCAAGAAAGTTTCATTATAATAATACGCAAGGGTTCAACAATCAAAATAATTTTAACAGGAACAGGGAGCGCTGGCCCAAACAACAGTACAATAGAAATATGGCAGCCAATAATAGACAAAACCACCCACGAAATCAATATAACCACCGCGATAAAAGATATTTCGGTGATGCTGCACCAAATAACAGTAGTCGCTACCAGAATAATCTGCGAGCAAATAATAATAATACCTATAATCAAAGAAGAAATGTAAACTACTTCGAATCGGGGGAATATCAAGCCCCCCAACCAGAGGAAGAAACAACACGGTTGGGGGCTGCGACGAATTCAAGCCAAGAATACATTGCCTAAACCTATCCTTAACAAACTTTATTAAAGCGTATGTCGACATGTGCGGGTCAGTATGTACTCTGATTGTAGACACAGGGGCAGAAATATCCATATTCAAGAGGGGAAAAATTAATAAAGACCAACTTTACTATCCTAAAAACACTTGTATTATCCAAGGGGTTACGGATACTAAGAGGCAGTCGATTGGGGCAACATACACAAAATTACATTTTAACGACCAGTTTGCGGTCGAACATTTATTCCAGATAGTAGAAGATGATTTCTCCCTCGGGGCTGATGCAATTTTAGGACTAGATTTCCTAACAAAATTCAAGACCACTATCGATTATGATACGTGGACCCTTACATTAAACACACCTGAAAGTTCGGCAGAGATCCCAATACTGAATGGTCCATCCGAAAATTCTATTATCATACCACCCCGATGTGAAATAATAAGAAAGTTCAAGGTTAAAAAACAAGAAGGTGCCAATGATATGGTAATCATTGGACAAGAAATCCACCCAGGCATATTCATTGCAGGATCAGTAACTTCACAAAATTACCCACTAGTCAGGATACTAAACACTACAAACAAAACCACCACACTACAACATTCCGACATAATAACACAACACCTCTCAGACTTTAACGTCATTAATACAGACACAATAAAATCAAAAAGAACAGAACAAGTTATCTCCAAATTAAACTTAAACAGCATTCCAAACTACGCCAAACTTCAATTCGAAGAATTATGCCGAGAATATGAAGACATATTTGCGTTAGAAAGTGAACCTCTAACAACCAATAACTTCTACAAACAAAATATAGAACTAACTGATAATAGAGCAGTATACACAAAAAACTACCGAATACCAGAAGCACACAAAACCGAGATTAATAGGCAGGTAGACAAAATGCTAGTAGACGGAATAATAGAGAACTCTGTTTCTCACTTTAATTCTCCAATACTACTAGTACCCAAAAAATCCAACAACCAAAATAAAAAATGGCGTTTAGTAGTTGATTTTAGGAATCTTAATAAAAAAGTTCTGGCAGATAAATTTCCCTTACCGCGTATAGAAGAGATACTCGACCAAATGGGCCGAGCCAAATACTTCTCTACACTTGACCTTATGTCCGGATTCCACCAAATACCATTAGAGGAATCTTCTAGAAAGTTCACAGCTTTTTCAACTAACCAAGGTCACTACCAGTATACACGACTTCCTTTCGGACTTAATATAAGTCCAAATAGTTTCCAAAGGATGATGACCATCGCCATGACGGGTCTACCACCGGAAATAGCCTTTCTGTACATTGACGACATCATAGTCGTCGGATGTTCACAGTCACACCATATAAAAAACTTACAAACAGTATTTAACAGATTACGAGAGCGTAATCTCAAATTAAATCCTGAAAAATGCAAATTTTTCCAAACCGAAGTCACCTATCTTGGACATCGAATATCAGCACAAGGCATAAGCCCAGACAGTTCAAAATACGAGGTAGTTAAAAATTATCCTATCCCAAAAAACGCCGACGAAGTCAGACGATTCGTAGCATTCTGTAATTATTACCGCCGTTTCATCCCCAACTTTGCAGAAATAGCACTACCGTTAAACAAACTACTCCGGAAAAACACAAAATTCGAATGGGCAGAAATCCAACAAAAATCTTTCGATGCTCTCAAATCAAGTTTGATATCCCCAATAATACTGCAGCACCCTGATTTCAAAACCCAATTCATCATTTCCACAGACGCCTCGAATGCTGCATGTGGAGCAATCTTATCACAAAGTGTCGACGGAACAGAACACCCAATCGCATACGCTAGTAAAACATTTACTGCCGGAGAAAAAAAATAAGTCAGTAATTGAAAAGGAACTCGCAGCAATACATTGGGCAATTATACATTTTAAGCCTTATGTTTATGGCAGAAAATTCACAATAAGAACAGACCATCGACCCTTAACATATCTTTTTGGCATGAAAAACCCATCATCTAAACTAACACGAATGAGGTTAGATTTAGAGGAATTCGATTTCGAAGTCAAATACATTAAAGGAAAAGGAAATAACGGACCCGACGCGTTATCAAGAATACAACTTGACATTAATGATTTGAAGGAAATAAATGTCCGACGCGTCCAAACCCGAGCAATGAAAAAACAAAAAGAACAAAACATAATGTCCGATGAAATGAAAAATACTCCTATAGTCCCGCAGCCTGATCAACTGCGCGTTTGGGAGATACCATCTCCAACAAAGATAGCCAAATTACCTGAACTAAAAGTAAAAATTGAGAACTGCAGTAATAAAGAAACACAAATAGAAATAAATATAGTGCACAAGTATGAAATAAAATATAAGCGGTATATAAATATAAAAAACAACCAACCAGTAGAGCCCGCACTAGAGCAGGTACTCGAAGTATTGGATAATGATATATATAAACAATTTCAGACCAAGACTCTGAAACTTTCTGCAGAAAGCGAGATATTTAAAATAATTAATTTAACCGCATTTAAAATCCTAGGAAACAAAGTATTAAAAATATAAACGTTAAAATTTTCAAACCGCAACGGTACATATCAGAAACAACGAAAATAAACGAAATCCTACATAACTATCACTCCACACCTACAGGAGGACATCTGGGTCAATCAAGACTGTATAAAAAGCTGAAGGAAATGTACAAATGGAAGAAAATGAGGAAAACAATAGCGAAATATATAAACAGATGCGAGCTTTGTGCGAAAAATAAGCACCAAAAGCATAATAAAGAGCATATGGAAATAACTACAACACCAACAAAAGTTTTCGACATTGTATCCATTGACACAGTCGGCCCATTTACAAAAACCACCAACGATAACAGATACGCAGTAACAATGCAATGCGATCTAAGCAAGTATATAGTAATAATACCCACAAAGGACAAGGAAGCAAATTCCATAGCAAGAGCCATAGTGAATGGGTTCATACTAACATACGGACCTATGAGCAAAATTAAAACTGATCTAGGAACGGAATACAAAAACCAGGTCTTTGCGGAAGTATGTAATATACTGAAAATAAAACAACTGTTCGCGACCGCCGCACATTCCCGAAACGATCGGAGCACTAGAAAGAAACCACAAGTGCCTAAATGAATATCTCAGATGTTTTGTTAATGACAATAGAGACGATTGGGATACATGGATTCCATATTACGCATTCTGCTACAACACCACACCAAACACCGTACATGGCTACACACCATTCGAACTCATATTTGCCAAAAATATAGACCTACCTTCAGAACTCACAATTGATAGACCAGATCCCGTGTATAATTATGACCTGTATAGTAAAGAGATGAAATACAGACTTCAACAAGCCATAGGTAAGGCAAAACAATACCTCCAGGCATCTAAAGTGCGAAGAAAGCAAGTCAAGGATGCTAATTGCAAAACCAATATCAATCGAAGTAGGCGACAAAGTACTAATGACAGTACAAAATAGACGAAAACTAGATCCTCTATACAACGGACCTTATATAATTAAATCAATAGACAACGTAAATTGCATTATCGAAGATATAAATAAGAACAAAATCAAAATACATAAGAATAGGCTAAGAAAGATAGAAAATTAAAAATTATGTACTATTATTCTAACTATCTCTAGCATGTTAAATTAGATTACACACCGGTGTAGACAAATAAGAATTATTGTAATCAACTAGATAAGTAAACGTAAACAATAAAGATCCCAATTACTAATGCCATTGAGCAATTAAGAGCTATAATAATAAACTATATATAAGTAGGTATATGTAAATACGACTAGGAATTAAGACTCATTATAATCAGCTACATACAAAAACATACCATATGAACTATTAGTATACATAAGCGATAAAATGCTTCATTGCGGCGAGCAAACAATTAAGGTTTAACGTAAACAAACTAAAAAAAAAAAAAAAAAAAAAAAAAAAAAAAAAAAAAAAAAAAAAAAAAAAAAAATTTATGTAAACACAAATTTTTTTTTTTTCCCTAAGGGGGAAAGGTGTGATATACATTTAATACCATAAATACAAACAACACTAAAAAGCTGTAAACACAAATTTCACAACAAATGTAAAACGCTAAAATTAATCAGCACAAATTTATTACAACACCATTCATAATCGAAAATAATTGATGATAATAATGACATACATTTATTTGCAACAAGCAAGCGATTGCACCACTGACCCAAACGATTCATCGTCAAGGGGTTTCACGCGTAAATGCATGTCATCATAATTTTATGCACATTGCTTACTCGCCCAGCGTCAGCATTTAGAATAGTAAGAATAGGGTACCATAGGTTACTAATTATGTATATATAGGCTAAGAACGATCAATAAATTGAATTCATTCAGTTCTCTTGATTTATCGAGAAAGTTACAAACCGTCGTGTATTATTCCACATAGGAGTACTAAGCTGTACAGCTGCTCCTACTATTCATACCCCCATTTTATCTCGGAGTCTGAGCTGTTAATAGCCGCTCCAGTGGAGTCAAAGTCACACGACTGCTCCCAGGTTTTTCTTTAAAAATTATAAAAGATACTACAAGGCAATCCCTGGCGCAATTAAAATTTGCGACAGTAAAAAATTATTTTTTGAAAAATTTACTAAAGAAAAGGTAATCCCTGGCGTATTTAAAATTTGCGACAGTATAAAATTAAATTTTGAAAAATTTACTATAGAAAAGGTAATCCCTGGCGTATTTAAAATTTGCGACAGTGTAAAATTAAATTTTGAAAAATTTACTATAGAAAAGGCAATCCCTGGCGTAATTAAAATTTGCGACATTAAAAAATTGGTTTTTGAATAATTTACTATAGAAAATTCAATCCCTGCCGCAATTAAAATTTGAGACAGTAAAAAATTAATTTGTGAATAATTTACTGTAGAAAGGCAAACCCTGGCGTATTTAAAATTTGCGACAGTAAAAAATTAATTTGTGAAAAATTTACTATACAAAAGGCAATCCCTGGCATATTTAAAATTAGCGACAGTAAAAAATTAATTTGTGTATAATTTACTATAGAAAAGGCAATCCCTGGCGCAATTAAAATTTGCGACAGTAAAAAATTAATTTGTGTATAATTTACTATAGGAAAGGCAATCCCTATCGCAATTAAAATTTGCGACAGTATAAAATTATTTTTTGTAAAATTTACTGTAGAAAAGGCAATCCCTGGCGCAATTAAAATTTGCGACAGTAAAAAATTAATTTTTGAAAAATTTACTGTAGAAAAGGCAATCCCTGGCGGATTTAAAATTTGCGACAGTAAAAAATTAATTTTTGAAAAATTTACTATAGAAAAGGCAATCCTTGGCGCAATTAAAATTTGCGACAGGAAAAAAATATTTTTTGAATAATTTACTATAGAAAAGATAATCCCTGGCGCAATTACAATTTGCGACAGTAAAAAATTATTTCTTGAAAAATTTACTAAAGAAAAGGTAATCCCTGGCGCAATTAAAATTTGCGACAGTATAAAATTATTTATTGTAAAATTTACTGTAGAAAAGGCAATCCCTGGCGCAATTAAAATTTGCGACAGTATAAAATTATTTTTTGTAAAATTTACTGTAGAAAAGGCAATCCCTGGCGCAATTAAAATTTGCGACAGTATAAAATTATTTTTTGTAAAATTTACTGTAGAAAAGGCAATCCCTGGCGCAATTAAAATTTGCGACAGTAAAAAATTAATTTTTGAAAAATTTACTGTAGAAAAGGCAATCCCTGGCGGATTTAAAATTTGCGACAGTAAAAAATTAATTTTTGAAAAATTTACTATAGAAAAGGCAATGCCTGCCGTAATTAAAATTTGCGACAGTAAAAAATTAATTAGTGAAAAATTTACTATAGAAAAGGCAATCCCTGGCGTATTTAAAATTTGCGACAGTAAAAAATTTTTTTTTGCAAAATTTACTATAGAAAAGGTAATCCCTGCCGCTATTAAAATTTGCGACAGTAAAAAATTATTTTTTGAATAATTTACTATCGAAAAGGCAATCCCTGCCGCAATTAAAATTTGCGACAGTAAAAAATTATTTTTTGAAAAATTTACTGTAGAAAAGGCAATCCCTGGTGAAATTAAAATTTGCGACAGTAAAAAATTATTTGTTGAATAATTTACTATAGAAAAGGCAATCCCTGGCGCAATTAAAATTTGCGACAGTAGGAAATTATTTTTTGAAAAATTTACTGTAGAAAAGGCAATCCCTGGCGCAATTAAAATTTGCGACAGTAGAAAATTATTTTTTGAAAAATTTACTGTAGAAAAGGCAATCCCTGTCGCAATTAAAATTTGCGACAGTAGAAAATTATTTTTTGAAAAATTTACTGTAGAAAATTCAATCCCAGCCGCAATTAAAATTTGCGACAGTAGAAAATTAATTTGTGAAAAATTTACTATAGAAAAGGCAATCCCTGGCGTAATTAAAATTTGCGACATTAAAAAATCAGTTTTTGAATAATTTACTATAGAAAATTCAATCCCTGCCGCAATTAAAATTTGAGACAGTAAAAAATTAATTTGTGAATAATTTACTGTAGAAAGGCAAACCCTGGCGTATTTAAAATTTGCGACAGTAAAAAATTAATTTGTGAAAAATTTACTATACATAAGGCAATCCCTGGCATATTTAAAATTTGCGACAGTAAAAAATTAATTTGTGTATAATTTACTATAGAAAAGGCAATCCCTGGCGCAATTAAAATTTGCGACAGTAAAAAATTAATTTGTGTATAATTTACTATAGGAAAGGCAATCCCTATCGCAATTAAAATTTGCGACAGTATAAAATTATTTTTTGTAAAATTTACTGTAGAAAAGGCAATCCCTGGCGCAATTAAAATTTGCGACAGTAAAAAATTAATTTTTGAAAAATTTACTGTAGAAAAGGCAATCCCTGGCGCATTTAAAATTTGCGACAGTAAAAAATTATTTTTTGAATAATTTACTATAGAAAAGGCAATCCCAGGCGCAATTAAAATTTGCGACAGTACAAAATTATTTTTTGAATAATTTACTATAGAAAAGGCAATCCCTGGCGCAATTAAAATTTGCGACAGTACAAAATTATTTTTTGTAAAATTTACTGTAGAAAAGGCAATCCCTGGCGCAATTAAAATTTGCGACAGTAAAAAATTAATTTTTGAAAAATTTACTGTAGAAAAGGCAATCCCTGGCGGATTTAAAATTTGCGACAGTAAAAAATTAATTTTTGAAAAATTTACTATAGAAAAGGCAATCCCTGGCGTTAGTAAAATTTGCGACAGTAAAAAATTAATTTGTGAAAAATTTACTATAGAAAGGGCAATCCCTGGCGCAATTAAAATTTGCGACAGTATAAAATTATTTTTTGTAAAATTTACTGTAGAAAAGGCAATCCCTGGCGCAATTAAAATTTGCGACAGTAAAAAATTAATTTTTGAAAAATTTACTGTAGAAAAGGCAATCCCTGGCGGATTTAAAATTTGCGACAGTAAAAAATTAATTTTTGAAAAATTTACTATAGAAAAGGCAATCCCTGGCGTAATTAAAATTTGCGACAGTAAAAAATTAATTTGTGAAAAATTTACTATAGAAAAGGCAATCCCTGGCGTATTTAAAATTTGCGACAGTAAAAAATTATTTTTTTGCAAAATTTACTATAGAAAATGCAATCCCTGGCGCTATTAAAATTTGTGACAGTAAAAAATTATTTTTTGAATAATTTACTATCGAAAAGGCAATCCCTGCCGCAATTAAAATTTGCGACAGTAAAAAATTATTTTTTGAAAAATTTACTGTAGAAAAGGCAATCCCTGGCGCAATTAAAATTTGCGACAGTAGAAAATTATTTTTTGAAAAATTTACTGTAGAAAATTCAATCCCAGCCGCAATTAAAATTTGCGATAGTAGAAAATTAATTTGTGAAAAATTTACTATAGAAAAGGCAATCCCTGGCGTAATAAAAATTTGCGACATTAAAAAATTAGTTTTTGAATAATTTACTATAGAAAATTCAATCCCTGCCGCAATTAAAATTTGCGACAGTAAAAAATTAATTTGTGAATAATTTACTGTAGAAAAGGCAAACCCTGGCGTATTTAAAATTTGCGACAGTAAAAAATTAATTTGTGAAAAATTTACTATACAAAAGGCAATCCCTGGCATATTTAAAATTAGCGACAGTAAAAAATTAATTTGTGTATAATTTACTATAGGAAAGGCAATCCCTATCGCAATTAAAATTTGCGACAGTATAAAATTATTTTTTGTAAAATTTACTGTAGAAAAGGCAATCCCTGGCGCAATTAAAATTTGCGACAGTAAAAAATTAATTTTTGAAAAATTTACTATAGAAAAGGTAATCCTTGGCGCAATTAAAATTTGCGACAGGAAAAAAATATTTTTTGAATAATTTACTATAGAAAAGATAATCTCTGGCGCAATTACAATTTGCGACAGTAAAAAATTATTTCTTGAAAAATTTACTAAAGAAAAGGTAATCCCTGGCGCAATTAAAATTTGCGACAGTATAAAATTATTTTTTGTAAAATTTACTGTAGAAAAGGCAATCCCTGGCGCAACTAAAATTTGCGACAGTATAAAATTATTTTTTGTAAAATTTACTGTAGAAAAGGCAATCCCTGGCGCAATTAAAATTTGCGACAGTAAAAATTTAATTTGTGAATAATTTACTATAGAAAAGGCAATCCCTGGCGCAATTAAAATTTGCGACAGTAAAAAATTATTTTTTGAAATATTTACTATAGAATAGGCAATCCCTGGCGCAATTAAAATTTGCGACAGTAAAAAATTATTTTTTGAATAATTTACTATAGAAAAGGCAATCCCTGGCGGATTTAAAATTTGCGACAGTAAAAAATTAATTTTTGAAAAATTTACTATAGAAAAGGCAATCCCTGGCGTAATTAAAATTTGCGACAGTAAAAAATTAATTTTTGAAAAATTTACTATAGAAAAGGCAATCCCTGGCATATTTAAAATTTGCGACAGTAAAAAATTATTTTTTGAAAAATTTACTGTAGAAAAGGCAATCCCTGGCGCAATTAAAATTTGCGACAGTAAAAATTTAATTTGTGAATAATTTACTATAGAAAAGGCAATCCCTGGCGCAATTAAAATTTGCGACAGTAAAAAATTATTTTTTGAAAAATTTACTATAGAATAGGCAATCCCTGGCGCAATTAAAATTTGCGACAGTAAAAAATTATTTTTTGAAAAATTTACTATAGAAAAGGTAATCCCTGGCGCAATTAAAATTTGCGACAGTAAAAAATTATTTTTTGAATAATTTACTATAGAAAAGGCAATCCCTGCCGTAATTAAAATTTGCGACAGTAAAAAATTAATTTTTGAAAAATTTACTATAGAAAAGGCAATCCCTGGCGCAATTAAAATTTGCGAGAGTAAAAAATTATTTTTTGAAAAATTTACTATAGAAAAGGCAATCCCTGGCGCAATTAAAATTTGCGACAGTAAAAATTATTTTTTGAATAATTTACTATAGAAAAGGCAATCCCTGGCGGATTTAAAATTTGCGACAGTAAAAAATTAATTTTTGAAAAATTCACTATAGAAAAGGCAATCCCTGGCGTAATTAAAATTTGCGACAGTAAAAAATTAATTTTTGAAAAATTTACTATAGAAAAGGCAATCCCTGGCGTATTTAAAATTTGCGACAGTAAAAAATTATTTTTTGAAAATTTTACTGTAGAAAAGGCAATCCATGGCGCAATTAAAATTTGCGACAGTAAAAAATTATTTTTTGAATAATTTACTATAGAAAAGGAAATCCCTGGCGGATTTAAAATTTGCGACAGTAAAAAATTATTTTTTTGCAAAATTTACTGTAGAAAAGGCAATCCCTGGCGCAATTAAAATTTGCGACAGTAAAAAATTATTTTTTGCAAAATTTACTATAGAAGAGGCAATCCCTGGCGTATTTAAAATTTGCGACAGTAAAAAATTATTTTTTGAAAAATTTACTATAGAAAACGCAATCCCTGGCGTATTTAAAATTTGCGACAGTAAAAAATTATTTTTTGAAAAATTTACTGTAGAAAAGGCAATCCCTGGCGCAATTAAAATTTGCGACAGTAAAAAATTAATTTGTGAATAATTTACTATAGAAGAGGCAATCCCTGGCGCAATTAAAATTTGCGACAGTAAAAAATTATTTTTTTGCAAAATTTATTATAGAAAAGGCAATCGTTGGCGTATTTAAAATTTGCGACAGTATAAAATTAATTTTTGAAAAATTTACTGTAGAAAAGGCAATCCCTGGCGCAATTAAAATTTGCGACAGTAAAAAAATATTTTTTCCAAAATTTACTATAGAAAAGGCAATCCCTGGCGCAATTAAAATTTGCGACAGTACAAAATTATTTTTTGTAAAATTTACTGTAGAAAAGGCAATCCCTGGCGCAATTAAAATTTGCGACAGTAAAAAATTATTTCTTGCAAAATTTACTATAGAAGGGGCAATCCCTGGCGTATTTAAAATTTGCGACAGTAAAAAATTATTTTTTGAAAAATTTACTATAGAAAAGGTAATCCCTGGCGCAATTAAAATTTGCGACAGTAAAAAATTAATTTGTGAATAATTTACTATAGAAAATGCAATCCCTGACGCAACTAAAATTTGCGACAGTAAAAAAATTTTTTTTTGAAAAATTTACTATAGAAAAGGCAATCCCTGGCGCAATTAAAATTTGCGACAGTAAAAAATTATTTCTTGCAAAATTTACTATAGAAGGGGCAATCCCTGGCGTATTTAAAATTTGCGACAGTAAAAAATTATTTTTTGAAAAATTTACTGTAGAAAAGGCAACCCCAGGCGCAATTAAAATTTGCGACAGTAAAAAATTATTTTTTGAAAAATTTACTGTAGAAAAGGCAATCCCTGACGCAATTAAAATTTGCGACAGTAAAAAATTAATTTGTGAATAATTTACTATAGAAAAGGCAATCCCTGGCTCAATTAAAATTTGCGACAGTAAAAAATTATTTTTTGAAAAATTTACTATAGAAAAGTCAATCCCTGGCGCAATTAAAATTTGCGACAGTAAAAAATTATTTTTTGAAAAATTTACTATAGAAAAGGCAATCCCTGGCGCAATTAAAATTTGCGACAGTAAAAAATTATTTTTTGAATAATTTACTATACAAAAGGCAATCCCTGGCGCAATTAAATTTTGCGACAGTAAAAAATTAATTTGTGAATAATTTACTATAGAAAAGGCAATCCCTGGCGCAATTAAAATTTGCGGCAGTAAAAAATTTTTTTTTTGAAAAATTTACTATAGAAAAAGCAATCCCTGGCGCAATTAAAATTTGCGGCAGTAAAAAAATTTTTTTTTGAAAAATTTACTATAGAAAAGTCAATCCCTGGCGCAATTAAAATTTGCGACAGTAAGAAATTATTTTTTGAAAAATTTACTATAGAAAAGGCAATCCCTGGCGCAATTAAAATTTGCGACAGTAAAAAATTATTTTTTGAATAATTTACTATACAAAAGGCAATCCCTGGCGCAATTAAAATTTGCGACAGTAAAAAATTAATTTGTGAATAATTTACTATAGAAAAGGCAATCCCTGGCTCAATTAAAATTTGCGACAGTGAAAAATTATTTTTTTGCAAAATTTACTATAGAAAGGGCAATCCCTGGCGTATTTAAAATTTGCGACAGTAAAAAAGTATTTTTTTTCAAAATTTACTATTGAAAAGGCATCCCTGGCGTATTTAAAATTTGCGAAAGTAAAAAATTATTTTTTGAAAAATTTACTATACAAAAGGCAATCCCTGGCGCAATTAAAATTTGCGACAGTAAAAAATTAATTTGTGAATAATTTACTATAGAAAAGGCAATCCCTGGCGCAATTAAAATTTGCGGCAGTAAAAAAATTTTTTTTTGAAAAATTTACTATAGAAAAAGCAATCCCTGGCGCAATTAAAATTTGCGACAGTAAAAAATTATTTTTTGAAAAATTTACTATAGAAAAGGCAATCCCTGGCGCAATTAAAATTTGCGACAATAAAAAATTATTTTTTGAATAATTTACTATAGAAAAGGCAATCCCTGGCGGATTTAAAATTTGCGACAGTAAAAAATTAATTTTTGAAAAATTTACAATAGAAAAGGCAATCCCTGGCGTAATTAAAATTTGCGACAGTAAAAAATTAATTTTTGAAAAATTTACTATAGAAAAGGCAATCCCTGGCGTAGTTAAAATTTGCGACAGTAAAAAATTAATTTTTGAAAAATTTACTATATAAAAGGCAATCCCTGGCGTATTTAAAATTTGCGACAGTAAAAAATTATTTTTTGAAAAATTTACTGCAGAAAAGGCAATCCCTGGCGCAATCAAAATTTGCGACAGTAAAAAATTATTTTTTGAAAAATTTACTGTAGAAAAGGCAATCCCTGGCGCAATTAAAATTTTCGACAGTAAAAAATTAATTTGTGAATAATTTACTATAGAAAAGGCAATCCATGGCGCAATTAAAATTTGCGAGAGTAAAAAATTATTTTTTGAAAAATTTACTATAGAAAAGGCAATCCCTGGCGCAATTAAAATTTGCGACAGTACAAAATAATTTTTTGAAAAATTTACTATAGAAAAGGCAATCCCTGGCGCAATTAAAATTTGCGACAGTAAAAAATTATTTTTTGAATAATTTACTATAGAAAAGGCAATCCCTGGCGGATTTAAAATTTGCGACAGTAAAAAATTAATTTTTGAAAAATTTACTATAGAAAAGGCAATCCCTGGCGTAATTAAAATTTGCGACAGTAAAAAATTAATTTTTGAAAAATTTACTATAGAAAAGGCAATCCCTGGCGTATTTAAAATTTGCGACAGTAAAAAATTATTTTTTGAAAAATTTACTGTAGAAAGGGCAATACCTGGCGCAATTAAAATTTGCGACAATAAAAAATTAATTTGTGAATAATTTACCATAGAAAAGGCAATCACTGGCGCAATTAAAAGTTGCGACAGAAAAAATTATTTTTTGAAAAATTTACTATAGAATAGGCAATCCCTGGCGCAATTAAAATTTGCGACAGTAAAAAATAATTTTTTGAAAAATTTACTATAGAAAAGGCAATCCCTGGCGTAATTAAAATTTGCGACAGTAAAAAATTATTTTTTGAATAATTTACTATAGAAAAGGCAATCTCTGGCGGATTTAAAATTTGCGACAGTAAAAAATTAATTTTTGAAAAATTTACTATAGAAAAGGCAATCCCTGGCGTAATTAAAATTTGCGACAGTAAAAAATTAATTTTTGAAAAATTTACTATAGAAAAGGCAATCCCTGGTGCAATTAAAATTTGCGACAGTAAAAAATTACTTGTTGAAAAATTTACTATAGAAAAGGCAATCCCTGGCGCAATTAAAATTTGCGACAGTAAAAAATTATTTTTTGAATAATTTACTATAGAAAAGGCAATCCCTGGCGGATTTAAAATTTTCGACAGTAAAAAATTAATTTTTGAAAAATTTACTAGGGAAAAGGCAATCCCTGGCGGATTTAAAATTTGCGACAGTAAAAAATTAATTTTTGAAAAATTTACTATAGAAAAGGCAATCCCTGGTGCAATTAAAATTTGCGACAGTAAAAAATTACTTGTTGAAAAATTTACTATAGAAAAGGCAATCCCTGGCGCAATTAAAATTTGCGACAGTAAAAAATTATTTTTTGCAAAATTTACTATAGAAGAGGCAATCCCTGGCGTATTTAAAATTTGCGACAGTAAAAAATTATTTTTTGAAAAATTTACTATAGAAAAGGCAATCCCTGGCGTATTTAAAATTTGCGACAGTAAAAAAATATTTTTTGAAAAATTTACTGTAGAATTAAAATTTGCGACAGTAAAAAATTAATTTGTGAATAATTTACTATAGAAAAGGCAATCCTTGGCGCAATTAAAATTTGCGACAGTAAAAAATTATTTTTTGAAAAATTTACTATAGAATAGGCAATCCCTGGCGCAATTAAAATTTGCGACAGTAAAAAATTATTTTTTGAAAAATTTACTATAGAAAAGGCAATCCCTGGCGCAATTAAAATTTGCGACAGTAAAAAATTATTTTTTGAATAATTTACTATAGAAAAGGCAATCCCTGGCGGATTTAAAATTTGCGACAGTAAAAAATTAATTTTTGAAAAATTTACTATAGAAAAGGCAATCCCTGGCGTAATTAAAATTTGCGACAGTAAAAAATTAATTTTTGAAAAATTTACTATAGAAAAGGCAATCCCTGGCGTATTTAAAATTTGCGACAGTGAAAAATTATTTTTTTGCAAAATTTACTATAGAAAAGGCAATCCCTGGCGTATTTAAAATTTGCGACAGTAAAAAAGAATTTTTTTGCAAAATTTACTATTGAAAAGGCATTCCTGGCGTATTTAAAATTTGCGAAAGTAAAAAATTATTTTTTGAAAAATTTACTATAGAAAAGGCAATCCCTGGCGCAATTAAAATTTGCGACAGTAAAAAATTAATTTGTGAATAATTTACTATAGAAAAGGCAATCCCTGGCGCAATTAAAATTTGCGACAGTAAAAAATTTTTTTTTGAAAAATTTACTATAGAAAAGGCAATCCCTGGCGCAATTAAAATTTGCGACAGTGAAAAATTATTTTTTTGCAAAATTTACTATAGAAAAGGCATTCCCTGGCGTGTTTAAAATTTGCGACAGTAAAAAAGTATTTTTTTGCAAAATTTACTATTGAAAAGGCATCCCTGGCGTATTTAAAATTTGCGAAAGTAAAAAATTATTTTTTGAAAAATTTACTATAGAAAAGGCAATCCCTGGCGTATTTAAAATTTGCGACAGTGAAAAATTATTTTTTTGCAAAATTTACTATAGAAAAGGCAATCCCTGGCGTATTTAAAATTTGCGACAGTAAAAAATTATTTTTTGAAAAATTTACTGTAGAAAAGGCAATCCCTGGCGCAGTTAGAATTTGCGACAGTAAAAAAATATTTTTTGAAAAATTTACTATAGAAAAGGCAATCCCTGTCTCAATTAATATTTTCGACAGTAAAAAATTATTTTTTGAATTATTTACTATAGAAAGGGCAATCCCTGGCGGATTTAAAATTTGCGACAGTAAAAAATTATTTTTTGAAAAGTTTACTATAGAAAAGGCAATCCCTGGAGTATTTAAAATTTGCGACAGTAAAAAATTATTTTTTTTGCAAAATTTACTATAGAAAAGGCAATCCCTGGCGTATTTAAAATTTGCGATAGTAAAAAATTATTTTTTTGCAAAATTTACTATTGAAAATGCAATCCCTGGCGTATTTAAAATTTGCGACAGTAAAAAATTAATTTTTGAAAAATTTACTATAGAAAAGGCAATCCCTGGCGTATTTAAAATTTGCGACAGTAAAAAATTATTTTTTGAAAAATTTACTGTAGAAAAGGCAACCCCTGGCGCAATTTAAATTTGCGGCAGTAAAAAATTATTTTTTGAAAAATTTACTGTAGAAAAGGCAATCCTTGGCGCAATTAAAATTTGCGACAGCAAAAAAAAATTTGTGAATAATTTACTATAGAAAAGGCAATCCCTGGCTCAATTAAAATTTGCGACAGTAAAAAATTATTTTTTGAAAAATTTACTATAGAAAAGTCAATCCCTGGCGCAATTAAAATTTGCGACAGTAAAAAATTATTTTTTGAAAAATTTACTATAGAAAAGGCAATCCCTGGCGCAATTAAAATTTGCGACAGTAAAAAAATTTTTTTGAATAATTTACGATAGAAAAGGCAATCCCTGGCGGATTTAAAATTTGCGACAGTAAAAAATTAATTTTTGAAAAATTTACTATAGAAAAGGCAATCCGTGGCGTAATTAAAATTTGCGACAGTAAAAAATTAATTTTTGAAAAATTTACTATAGAAAAGGCAATCCCTGGCGTATTTAAAATTTGCGACAGTAAAAAATTATTTTTTGAAAAATTTACTGTAGAAAAGGCAATCCCTGGCGCAATTAAAATTTGCGACAGTAAAAAATTATTTTTTGAATAATTTACTATAGAAAAGGCAATCCCTGGCGGATTTAAAATTTGCGACAGTAAAAAATTATTTTTTTGCAAAATTTACTGTAGAAAAGGCAATCCCTGGCGCAATTAAAATTTGCGAGAGTAAAAAATTATTTTTTGCAAAATTTACTATAGAAGAGGCAATCCCTGGCGTATTTAAAATTTGCGACAGTAAAAAATTATTTTTGAAAAACTTAGTATAGAAAAGGCAATCCCTGGCGTATTTAAAATTTTCGACAGTAAAAAATTATTTTTTGAAAAATTTACTGTAGAAAAGGCAATCCCTGGCGCAATTAAAATTTGAGACAGTAAAAAATTAATTTGTGAATAATTTACTATAGAAAAGGCAATCCCTGGCGCAATTAAAATTTGCGACAGTAAAAAATTATTTTTTGAAAAATTTACTATAGAATAGGCAATCCCTGGCGTAGTTAAAATTTGCGACAGTAAAAAATTATTTTTTGAAAAATTTACTATAGAAAAGGCAATCCCTGGCGCAATTAAAATTTGCGACAGTAAAAAATTATTTTTTGAATAATTTACTATAGAAAATGCAATCACTGGCGGATTTAAAATTTGCGACAGTAAAAAATTAATTTTTGAAAAATTTACTATAGAAAAGGCAATCCCTGGCGTAATTAAAATTTGCGACAGTGAAAAATTAATTTTTGAAAAATTTACTATAGAAAAGGCAATCCCTGGCGCAATTAAAATTTGCGACAGTAAAAAATTATTTTTTGAATAATTTACTATAGAAAAGGCAATCCCTGGCAGATTTAAAATTTGCGACAGTAAAAAAGTATTTTTTTGCAAAATTTACTGCAGAAAAGGCAATCCCTGGCGCAATTAAAATTTGCGACAGTAAAAAATTATTTTTTGCAAAATTTACTATAGAAGAGGCAATCCCTGGCGTATTTAAAATTTGCGACAGCAAAAAATTATTTTTTGAAAAATTTACTATAGAAAAGGCAATCCCTGGCGTATTTAAAATTTTCGACAGTAAAAAATTATTTTTTGAAAAATTTACTGTAGAAAAGGCAATCCCTGGCGCAATTAAAATTTGCGACAGTATAAAATGAAATTGTGAATAATTTACTATAGCAAAGGCAATCCCTGGCGCAATTAAAATTTGCGACAGTAAAAAATAATTTTTTTGAAAAATTTACTATAGAATAGGCAATCCCTGGCGCAATTAAAATTTGCGACAGTAAAAAATAATTTTTTGAAAAATTTACTATAGAAAGGGCAATCCCTGGCGCAATTAAAATTTGCGACAGTAAAACATTATTTTTTGAATAATTTACTACAGAAAAGGCCATCCCTGTCGGATTTAAAATTTGCGACAGTAAAAAATTATTTTTTGGAAAATTTACTGTAGAAAAGGCAATCACTGGTGCAATTAAAATTTGCGACAGTAAAAAATTATTTTTTGAATAATTTACTATAGAAAAGGCTATCCCTGGCGCAATTAAAATTTGCGACAGTATAAAATTAAATTTTGAAAAATTTACTATATAAAAGGCAATCCCTGGCGTAATTAAAATTTGCGACAGTAGAAAATAATTTTTGAAAAATTTACTGTAGAAAAGGCAATCCCTGTCGCAATTAAAATTTGCGACAGTAGAAAATTATTTTTTGAAAAATTTACCATAGAAAAGGCAATTTCTGGCGAATTATAATTTGCGACAGTAGAAAATTATTTTTTGAAAAATTTACTATAGAAAAGCAATCCCTGGCGTATTTAAAATTTGCGACAGTAAAAAATAATTTTTTTAAAAATTTACTATAGAAAAGGCAATCCCTGACGAATTTAAAATTTGCGACAGTAAAAAATTATTTTTTGAAAAATTTACTGTAGAAAAGGCAATCCCTGGCGCAATTAAAATTTGCGACAGTAAAAAATTATTTTTTGAAAGATTTACTATAGAAAGGCAATTCCTGGCGTATTTAAAATTTGCGACAGTAAAAAATTATTTTTTGAATAATTTACTATAGAAAAGGCAATCCCTGGCGGATCTAAAATTTGCGACAGTAAAAAATTATTTTTTGAAAAATTTACTATAGAAAAGGCAATCCCTGGCGTAATTAAAATTTGCGACAGTGAAAAATAAATTTTTGAAAAATTTACTATAGAAAAGGCAATCCCTGGCGTATTTAAAATTTGCGACAGTAAAAAATTATTTTTGCAAAATTTACTGCAGAAAAGGCAATCCCTGGCGCAATTAAAATTTGCGACAGTATAAAATGAAATTGTGAATAATTTACTATAGCAAAGGCAATCCCTGGCGCAATTAAAATTTGCGACAGTAAAAAATAATTTTTTTGAAAAATTTACTATAGAATAGGCAATCCCTGGCGCAATTAAAATTTGCGACAGTAAAAAATAATTTTTTGAAAAATTTACTATAGAAAGGGCAATCCCTGGCGCAATTAAAATTTGCGACAGTAAAAAATTATTTTTTGAATAATTTACTACAGAAAAGGCAATCCCTGTCGCATTTAAAATTTGCGACAGTAAAAAATTATTTTTTGGAAAATTTACTGTAGAAAAGGCAATCCCTGGTGCAATTAAAATTTGCGACAGTAAAAAATTATTTTTTGAATAATTTACTATAGAAAAGGCTATCCCTGGCGCAATTAAAATTTGCGACAGTATAAAATTAAATTTTGAAAAATTTTCTATATAAAAGGCAATCCCTGGCGTAATTAAAATTTGCGACAGTAGAAAATAATTTTTGAAAAATTTACTGTAGAAAAGGCAATCCCTGTCGCAATTAAAATTTGCGACAGTAGAAAATTATTTTTTGAAAAATTTACCATAGAAAAGGCAATTTCTGGCGAATTATAATTTGCGACAGTAGAAAATTATTTTTTGAAAAATTTACTATAGAAAAGGCAATCCCTGGCGTATTTAAAATTTGCGACAGTAAAAAATAATTTTTTGAAAAATTTACTATAGAAAAGGCAATCCCTGACGAATTTAAAATTTGCGACAGTAAAAAATTATTTTTTGAAAAATTTACTGTAGAAAAGGCAATCCCTGGCGCAATTAAAATTTGCGACAGTAAAAAATTATTTTTTGAAAAATTTACTATAGAAAGGCAATTCCTGGCGTATTTAAAATTTGCGACAGTAAAAAATTATTTTTTGAATAATTTACTATAGAAAAGGCAATCCCTGGCGGATCTAAAATTTGCGACAGTAAAAAATTATTTTTTGAAAAATTTACTATAGAAAAGGCAATCCCTGGCGTAATTAAAATTTGCGACAGTAAAAAATTAATTTTTGAAAAATTTACTATAGAAAAGGCAATCCCTGGCGTATTTAAAATTTGCGACAGTAAAAAATTATTTTTTGAAAAATATACTGTAGAAAAGGCAATCCCTGGCGCAATTAAAATTTGCGACAGTAAAAAATTATTTTTTGAAAAATTTACTATAGAAAAGGCAATCCCTGGCGCAATTAAAATTTGCGACAGTAAAAAATTATTTTTTTAATAATTTACTATTGAAAAGGCAATCCCTGGCGGATTTAAAATTTGCGACAATAAAAAATTATTTTTTTGGAAAATTTACTGTAGAAAAGGCAATCCCTGGTGCAATTAAAATTTGCGACAGTAAAAAATTATTTTTTGAATAATTTACTATAGAAAAGGCAATCCCTGGCGCAATTAAAATTTGCGACAGTATAAAATTAAATTTTGAAAAATTTACTATATAAAAGGCAATCCCTGGCGTAATTAAAATTTGCGACAGTAGAAAATTATTTTTTGAAAAATTTGCTGTAGAAAAGGCAATCCCTGGCTCAATTAAAATTTGCGACAGTAGAAAATTATTTTTTTAATAATTTACTATAGCAAAGGCAATCCCTGGCGCAATTAAAATTTGCGACAGTAAAAAATTATTTTTTGAAAAATTTACTATAGAAAAGGCAATCCCTGGCGCAATTAAAATTTGCGACAGTAAAAAATTATTTTTTTAATAATTTACTGTAGCAAAGGCAATCCCTGGCGCAATTAAAATTTGCGACAGTATAAAATTATTTTTTGAAAAATTTACTATAGAAAAGGCAATCCCTGGCGCAATTAAAATTTGCGACAGTAGAAAATTATTTTTTGAAAAATTTACTATAGAAAAGGCAATCCCTGGCGTATTTAAAATTTGCGACAGTAAAAAATTATTTTTTTGCAAAATTTACAATAGAAAAGGCAATCCCTGTCGTATTTAAAATTTGCGACAGTAAAAAATTATTTTTTTGCAAAATTTACTGTAGAAAAGGCAATCCCTGGTGCAATTAAAATTTGCGACAGTAGAAAATTATTTTTTGAAAAATTTACTATAGAAAAGGCAATCCCTGGCGTATTTAAAATTTGCGACAGTATAAAATTAAATTTTGAAAAATTTACTATATAAAAGGCAATCCCTGGCGTAATTAAAATTTGCGACAGTAGAAAATTATTTTTTGAAAAATTTACTGTAGAAAAGGCAATCCTTGGCGCAATTAAAATTTGCGACAGTAGAAAATTATTTTTTTAATAATTTACTATAGCAAAGGCAATCCCTGGCGCAGTTAAATTTTACGACAGTAAAAAATTATTTTTTGAAAAATTTACTATAGAAAAGGCAATCCCTGGCGCAATTAAAATTTGCTACAGTAAAAAATTATTTTTTTAATAATTTACTATAGCAAAGGCAATCCCTGGCGCAATTAAAATTTGCGACAGTAAAAAATTATTTTTTGAAAAATTTACTATAGAAAAGGCAATCCCTGGCGCAATTAAAATTTGCGACAGTAAAAAATTATTTTTTGAAAAAATTACTATAGAAAAGGCAATCCCTGGCGGATTTAAAATTTGCGACAGTAGAAAATTATTTTTTGAAAAATTTACTATAGAAAAGGCAATACCTGGCGTATTTAAAATTTGCGACAGTAAAAAATTATTTTTTTGCAAAATTTACAATAGAAAAGTCAATCCCTGTCGTATTTAAAATTTGCGACAGTAAAAAATTATTTTTTTGCAAAATTTACTGTAGAAAAGGCAATCCCTGGTGCAATTAAAATTTGCGACAATAAAAAATTATTTTTTTGAAAAATTTACTATAGAAAAGGCAATTCCTGGCGCAATTAAAATTTGCGACAGTAAAAAATTATTTTTTGAAAAATTTACTATAGAAAAGGCAATCCCTGGCGCAATTAAAATTTGCGACAGTAAAAAATTATTTTTTGAATAATTTACTATAGAAAAGGCAATCCCTGGCGGATTTAAAATTTGCGACAGTAAAAAATTACTTTTTTGCAAAATTTACTATAGAAGAGGCAATCCCTGGCGCAATTAAAATTTGCGACAGTAAAAAATTATTTTTTGAAAAATTTACTATAGAAAAGGCAATCCCTGGCGTATTTAAAATTTGCGACATTAAAAAATTATTTTTTGAAAAATTTACTGTAGAAAAGGCAATCCCTGGCGCAATTAAAATTTGCGACAGTAAAAAATTATTTTTTGAATAATTTACTATAGAAAAGGCAATCCCTGGCGGACTTACAATTTGCGACAGTAAAAATTATTCTTTGAAAAATTTACTATAGAAAAGGCAATCCCTGGTGTATTTAAAATTTGCGACAGTAAAAAATTATTTTTTTGCAAAATTTACTATAGAAAAGGCAATCCCTGGCGTATTTAAAATTTGCGACTGTTAAAAATTATTTTTTTGCAAAATTTACTGTAGAAAAGGCAATCCCTGGCGTATTTAAAATTTGCGACAGTAAAAAATAAATTTTTGAAAAATTTACTATAGAAAAGGCAATCCCTGGCGTACTTAAAATTTGCGACAGTAAAAAATTATTTTTTGAAAAATTTAATGTAGAAAAGGCAATCCCTGGCGCAATTAAAATTTGCGACAGTAAAAAATATTTTTTTGAAAAATTTACTGTAGAAGAGGCAATCCCTGGCGCAATTAAAATTTACGACAGTAAAAACTTATTTTTTGAATAATTTACTATAGAAATTGCAATCCGTGGCGCAATTAAAATTTGCGACAGTAAAAAATTATCTTTGAATAATTTACTATAGAAAAGGCAATCCCTGGCGTATTTAAAATTTACGACAGTAAAAAATTAATTTTTGAAAAATTTACTATAGAAGAGGCAATCCCTGGCGTAATTAAAATTTGCGACAGTAAAAAATTATTTTTTGAAAAATTTACTATGGAAAAGGCAATCCCTGGCGCAATTAAAATTTGCGACAGTAAAAAATTATTTTTTGAAAAATTTACTATAGAAAAGGCAATCCCTGGCGCAGTTAAAATTTGCGACAGTAAAAAATTATTTTTTGAATAATTTACTATAGAAAAGGCAATCCCTGGCGGATTTAAAATTTGCGACAGTAAAAAATTATTCTTTGAAAAAATTACTATAGAAAAGGCAATCCCTGGTGTATTTAAAATTTGCGACAGTAAAAAATTATTTTTTTGCAAAATTTTGCTATAGAAAAGGCAATCCCAGGCGTATTTAAAATTTCCGACAGTAAAAAATTATTTTTTTGCAAAATTTACTGTAGAAAAGGCAATCCCTGGCGTATTTAAAATTTGCGACAGTAAAAAATAAATTTTTGAAAAATTTACTATAGAAAAGGCAATCCCTGGCGTATTTAAAATTTGCGACAGTAAAAAATTATTTTTTGAAAAATTTACTGTAGAAAAGGCAATCCCTGGCGCAATTAAAATTTGCGACAGTAAAAAATTATTTTTTGAAAAATTTACTGTAGAAAAGGCAATCCCTGGCGCAATTAAAATTTGCGACAGTAAAAACTTATTTTTTGAATAATTTACTATAGAAAAGGCAATCCCTGGCGGATTTAAAATTTGCGACAGTAAAAAATTATTTTTTTGCAAAATTTACTATAGAAAAGGCAATCCCTGGCGGATTTAAAATTTGCGACAGTAAAAAATTATTTTTTTGCAAAATTTACTATAGAAAAGGCAATCCCTGGCGCAATTAAAATTTGCGACAGTAAAAAATTATTTTTTGAAAAATTTACTATAGAAAAGGCAATCCCTGGCGTATTTAAAATTTGCGACAGTAAAAAATTATTTTTTGAAAAATTTACTGTAGAAAAGGCAATCCCTGGCGCAATTAAAATTTGCGACAGTAAAAAATTATTTTTTGAAAAATTTTCTATAGAAAAGGCAATCCCTGGTGTATTTAAAATTTGTGACAGTAAAAAATTATTTTTTTGCAAAATTTACTATAGAAAAGGCAATCCCTGGCGTATTTAAAATTTGCGACAGTAAAAAATTATTTTTTTGCAAAATTTACTGTAGAAAAGGCAATCCCTGTCGTATTTAAAATTTGCGACAGTAAAAAATAAATTTTTGAAAAATTTACTATAGAAAAGGCAATACCTGGCGTATTTAAAATTTGCGACAATAAAAAATAATTTTTTGAAAAATTTACTGTAGAAAAGGCAATCCCTGGCGCAATTAAAATTTGCGACAGTAAAAAATTATTTTTTGAAAAATTTACTGTAGAAAAGGCAATCCCTGGCGCAATTAAAATTTGCGACAGTAAAAACTTATTTTTTGAATAATTTACTATAGAAAAGGCAATCCCTGGCGGATTTAAAATTTGCGACAGTAAAAAATTATTTTTTTGCAAAATTTACTATAGAAAAGGCAATCCCTGGCGGATTTAAAATTTGCGACAGTAAAAAATTATTTTTTTGCAAAATTTACTATAGAAAAGGCAATCCCTGGCGCAATTAAAATTTGCGACAGTAAAAAATTATTTTTTGAAAAATTTACTATAGAAAAGGCAATCCCTGGCGTATTTAAAATTTGCGACAGTAAAAAATTATTTTTTGAAAAATTTACTGTAGAAAAGGCAATCCCTGGCGCAATTAAAATTTGCGACAGTAAAAAATTATTTTTTGAAAAATTTACTATAGAAAAGGCAATCCCTGGCGCAATTAAAATTTGCAACAGTAAAAAATATTTTTTTGAAAAATTTACTGTAGAAGAGGCAATCCCTGGCGCAATTAAAATTTACGACAGTAAAAACTTATTTTTTGAATAATTTACTATAGAAATTGCAATCCGTGGCGCAATTAAAATTTGCGACAGTAAAAAATTATTTTTTGAATAATTTACTATAGAAAAGGCAATCCCTGGCGTATTTAAAATTTGCGACAGTAAAAAATTAATTTTTGAAAAATTTACTATAGAAGAGGCAATCCCTGGCGTAATTAAAATTTGCGACAGTAAAAAATTATTTTTTGAAAAATTTACTATGGAAAAGGCAATCCCTGGCGCAATTAAAATTTGCGACAGTAAAAAATTATTTTTTGAAAAATTTACTATAGAAAAGGCAATCCCTGCCGCAGTTAAAATTTGCGACAGTAAAAAATTATTTTTTGAATAATTTACTATAGAAAAGGCAATCCCTGGCGGATTTAAAATTTGCGACAGTAAAAAATTATTCTTTGAAAAAATTACTATAGAAAAGGCAATCCCTGGTGTATTTAAAATTTGCGACAGTAAAAAATTATTTTTTTGCAAAATTTACTATAGAAAAGGCAATCCCTGGCGTATTTAAAATTTGCGACAGTAAAAAAATATTTTTTTGCAAAATTTACTGTAGAAAAGGCAATCCCTGGCGTATTTAAAATTTGCGACAGTAAAAAATTATTTTTTGAAAAATTTACTGTAGAAAAGGCAATCCCTGGCGCAATTAAAATTTGCGACAGTAAAAAATTATTTTTTGAAAAATTTACTGTAGAAAAGGCAATCCCTGGCGCAATTAAAATTTGCGACAGTAAAAACTTATTTTTTGAATAACTTACTATAGAAAAGGCAATCACTGGCGGATTTAAAATTTGCGACAGTAAAAAAAAATTTTTTTGCAAAATTTACTATAGAAAAGGCAATCCCTGTCGGATTTAAAATTTGCGACAGTAAAAAATTATTTTTTTGCAAAATTTACTATAGAAAAGGCAATCCCTGGCGCAATTAAAATTTGCGACAGTAAAAAATAATTTTTTGAAAAATTTACTATAGAAAAGGCAATCCCTGGCGTATTTAAAATTTGCGACAGTAAAAAATTATTTTTTGAAAAATTTACTGTAGAAAAGGCAATCCCTGGCGCAATTAAAATTTGCGACAGTAAAAAATTATTTTTTGAAAATTTTACTATAGAAAAGGCAATCCCTGGTGTATTTAAAATTTGCGACAGTAAAAATTATTTTTTTGCAAAATTTACTATAGAAAAGGCAATCCCTGGCGTATTTAAAATTTGCGACAGTAAAAAATTATTTTTTTGCAAAATTTACTGTAGAAAAGGCAATCCCTGTCGTATTTAAAATTTGCGACAGTAAAAATTAATTTTTGAAAAATTTACTATAGAAAAGGCAATACCTGGCGTATTTAAAATTTGCGACAATAAAAAATTATTTTTTGAAAAATTTACTGTAGAAAAGGCAATCCCTGGCGCAATTAAAATTTGCGACAGTAAAAACTTATTTTTTGAATAATTTACTATAGAAAAGGCAATCCCTGGCGGATTTAAAATTTGCGACAGTAAAAAATTATTTTTTTGCAAAATTTACTATAGAAAAGGCAATCCCTGGCGGATTTAAAATTTGCGACAGTAAAAAATTATTTTTTTGCAAAATTTACTATAGAAAAGGCAATCCCTGGCGCAATTAAAATTTGCGACAGTAAAAAATTATTTTTTGAAAAATTTACTATAGAAAAGGCAATCCCTGGCGTATTTAAAATTTGCGACAGTAAAAAATTATTTTTTGAAAAATTTACTGTAGAAAAGGCAATCCCTGGCGCAATTAAAATTTGCGACAGTAAAAAATTATTTTTTGAAAAATTTACTATAGAAAAGGCAATCCCTGGTGTATTTAAAATTTGCGACAGTAAAAAATTATTTTTTGAAAAATTTACTATAGAAAAGGCAATCCCTGGCGTATTTAAAATTTGCGACAGTAAAAAATTATTTTTTGAAAAATTTACTGTAGAAAAGGCAATCCCTGGCGCAATTAAAATTTGCGACAGTAAAAAATTATTTTTTGAAAAATTTACTATAGAAAAGGCAATCCCTGGCGCAATTAAAATTTGCGACAGTAAAAAATTATTTTTTTAATAATTTACTATTGAAAAGGCAATCCCTGGCGGATTTAAAATTTGCGACAATAAAAAATTATTTTTTTGGAAAATTTACTGTAGAAAAGGCAATCCCTGGTGCAATTAAAATTTGCGACAGTAAAAAATTATTTTTTGAATAATTTACTATAGAAAAGGCAATCCCTGGCGCAATTAAAATTTGCGACAGTATAAAATTAAATTTTGAAAAATTTACTATATAAAAGGCAATCCCTGGCGTAATTAAAATTTGCGACAGTAGAAAATTATTTTTTGAAAAATTTACTGTAGAAAAGGCAATCCCTGGCGCAATTAAAATTTGCGACAGTAGAAAATTATTTTTTTAATAATTTACTATAGCAGAGGCAATCCCTGGCGCAATTAAAATTTGCGACAGTAAAAAATTATTTTTTGAAAAAATTACTATAGAAAAGGCAATCCCTGGCGGATTTAAAATTTGCGACAGTAGAAAATTATTTTTTGAAAAATTTACTATAGAAAAGGCAATCCCTGGCGTATTTAAAATTTGCGACAGTAAAAAATTATTTTTTTGCAAAATTTACAATAGAAAAGGCAATCCCTGGCGCAATTAAAATTTGCGACAGTAAAAAATCATTTTTTTGCAAAATTTACTGTAGAAAAGGCAATCCCTGGTGCAATTAAAATTTGCGACAATAAAAAATAATTTTTTTGAAAAATTTACTATAGAAAAGGCAATCCCTGGCGCAATTAAAATTTGCGACAGTAAAAAATTATTTTTTGAAAAATTTACTATAGAAAAGGCAATCCCTGGCGCAATTAAAATTTGCGACAGTAAAAAATTATTTTTTGAATAATTTAGTATAGAAAAGGCAATCCCTGGCGGATTTAAAATTTGCGACAGTAAAAAATTACTTTTTTGCAAAATTTACTATAGAAGAGGCAATCCCTGGCGCAATTAAAATTTGCGACAGTAAAAAATTATTTTTTGAAAAATTTACTATAGAAAAGGCAATCCCTGGCGTATTTAAAATTTGCGACATTAAAAAATTATTTTTTGAAAAATTTACTGTAGAAAAGGCAATCCCTGGCGCAATTAAAATTTGCGACAGTAAAAAATTATTTTTTGAAAAATTTACTATAGAAAAGGCAATCCCTGGCGCAATTAAAATTTGCGACAGTAAAAAATTATTTTTTGAATAATTTACTATAGAAAAGGCAATCCCTGGCGGATTTAAAATTTGCGACAGTAAAAAATTATTCTTTGATAAAATTACTATAGAAAAGGCAATCCCTGGTGTATTTAAAATTTGCGACAGTAAAAAATTATTTTTTTGCAAAATTTACTATAGAAAAGGCAATCCCTGGCGTATTTAAAATTTGCGACAGTAAAAAATTATTTTTTTGCAAAATTTACTGTAGAAAAGGCAATCCCTGGCGTATTTAAAATTTGCGACAGTAAAAAATAAATTTTTGAAAAATTTACTATAGAAAAGGCAATCCCTGGCATATTTAAAATTTGCGACAGTAAAAAATTATTTTTTGAAAAATTTACTGTAGAAAAGGCAATCCCTGGCGCAATTAAAATTTGCGACAGTAAAAAATTATTTTTTTAATAATTTACTATAGAAAAGGCAATCCCTGGCGGATTTACAATTTGCGACAGTAAAAATTATTCTTTGAAAAATTTACTATAGAAAAGGCAATCCCTGGTGTATTTAAAATTTGCGACAGTAAAAAATTATTTTTTTGCAAAATTTACTATAGAAAAGGCAATCCCTGGCGGATTTAAAATTTGCGACAGTAAAAAATTATTTTTTTGCAAAATTTACCATAGAAAAGGCAATCCCTGGCGTAATTAAAATTTGCGACAGTAAAAAATATTTTTTGAATAATTTACTATAGAAAAGGCAATCCCTGGCGGATTTACAATTTGCGACAGTAAAAATTATTCTTTGAAAAATTTACTATAGAAAAGGCAATCCCTGGTGTATTTAAAATTTGCGACAGTAAAAAATTATTTTTTTGCAAAATTTACTATAGAAAAGGCAATCCCTGGCGTATTTAAAATTTGCGACATTAAAAAATTATTTTATGAAAAATTTACTGTAGAAAAGGCAATGCCTGGCGCAATTAAAATTTGCGACAGTAAAAAATTATTTTTTGAAAAATTTACTATAGAAAAGGCAATCCCTGGCGCAATTAAAATTTGCGACAGTAAAAAATTATTTTTTGAATAATTTACTATAGAAAAGGCAATCCCTGGCGGATTTAAAATTTGCGACAGTAAAAAATTATTCTTTGAAAAAATTACTATAGAAAAGGCAATCCCTGGTGTATTTAAAATTTGCGACAGTAAAAAATTATTTTTTTGCAAAATTTACTATAGAAAAGGCAATCCCTGGCGTATTTAAAATTTGCGACAGTAAAAAATTATTTTTTGAAAAATTTACTGTAGAAAAGGCAATCCCTGGCGCAATTAAAATTTGCGACAGTAAAAAATTATTTTTTGAAAAATTTACTATAGAAAAGGCAATCCCTGGTGTATTTAAAATTTGCGACAGTAAAAAATTATTTTTTGAAAAATTTACTATAGAAAAGGCAATCCCTGGCGCAATTAAAATTTGCGACCGTAAAAAATTATTTTTTGAAAAATTTACTATGGAAAAGGCAATCCCTGGCGCAATTAAAATTTGCGACAGTAAAAAATTATTTTTTGAAAAATTTACTATAGAAAAGGCAATCCCTGGCGCAATTAAAATTTACGACAGTAAAAAAATATTTTTTTAATAATTTACTATTGAAAAGGCAATCCCTGGCGGATTTAAAATTTGCGACAATAAAAAATTATTTTTTTGAAAATTTACTGTAGAAAAGGCAATCCCTGGTGCAATTAAAATTTGCGACAGTAAAAAATTATTTTTTGAATAATTTACTATAGAAAAGGCAATCCCTGGCGCAATTAAAATTTGCGACAGTATAAAATTAAATTTTGAAAAATTTACTATATAAAAGGCAATCCCTGGCGTAATTAAAATTTGCGACAGTAGAAAATTATTTTTTGAAAAATTTACTGTAGAAAAGGCAATCCCTGGCGCAATTAAAATTTGCGACAGTAGAAAATTATTTTTTTAATAATTTACTATAGCAAAGGCAATCCCTGGCGCAATTAAAATTTGCGACAGTAAAAAATTATTTTTTGAAAAATCTACTATAGAAGAGGCAATTCCTGGCGTAATTAAAATTTGCGACAGTAAAAAATTATTTTTTGAAAAATTTACTATGGAAATGGCAATCCCTGGCGCAATTAAAATTTGCGACAGTAAAAAATTATTTTTTGAAAAATTTACTATAGAAAAGGCAATCCCTGGCGCAGTTAAAATTTGCGACAGTAAAAAATTATTTTTTGAATAATTTACAATAGAAAAGGCAATCCCTGGCGGATTTAAAATCTGCGACAGTAAAAAATTATTCTTTGAAAAAATTACTATAGAAAAGGCAATCCCTGGTGTATTTAAAATTTGCGACAGTAAAAAATTATTTTTTGCAAAATTTACTATAGAAAAGGCAATCCCTGGCGTATTTAAAATTTGCGACAGTAAAAAATTATTTTTTTGCAAAATTTACTGTAGAAAAGGCAATCCCTGGCGTATTTAAAATTTGCGACAGTAAAAAATAAATTTTTGAAAAATTTACTACAGAAAAGGCAATCCCTGGTGTATTTAAAATTTGCGACAGTAAAAAATTATTTTTTGAAAAATTTACTGTAGAAAAGGCAATCCCTGGCGCAATTAAAATTTACGACAGTAAAAAATTATTTTTTGAAAAATTTACTGTAGAAAAGGCAATCCCTGGCGCAATTAAAATTTGCGACAGTAAAAACTTAGTTTTTGAATAATTTACTATAGAAAAGGCAATCCCTGGCGGATTTAAAATTTGCGACAGTAAAAAATTATTTTTTTGCAAAATTTACTATAGAAAAGGCAATCCCTGGCGGATTTAAAATTTGCGACAGTAAAAAATTATTTTTTTGCAAAATTTACTATAGAAAAGGCAATCCCTGGCGCAATTAAAATTTGCGACAGTAAAAAATCATTTTTTGAAAAATTTACTATAGAAAAGGCAATCCCTGGCGTATTTAAAATTTGCGACAGTAAGAAATTATTTTTTGAAAAATTTACTGTAGAAAAGGCAATCCCTGGCGCAATTAAAATTTGCGACAGTAAAAAATTATTTTTTGAAAAATTTACTATAGAAAATGCAATCCCTGGTGTATTTAAAATTTGCGACAGTAAAAAATTATTTTTTGAAAAATTTACTATAGAAAAGGCAATCCCTGGCGCAATTAAAATTTGCGACAGTAAAAAATTATTTTTTGAAAAATTTACTATGGAAAAGGCAATCCCTGGCGCAATTAAAATTTGCGACAGTAAAAAATTATTTTTTGAAAAATTTACTATAGAAAAGGCAATCCCTGGCGTATTTAAAATTTACGACAGTAAAAAATTATTTTTTGAAAAATTTACTATAGAAAAGGCAATCCCTGGCGCAATTAAAATTTGCGACAGTAAAAAATTATTTTTTGAAAAATTTACTATAGAAAAGGCAATCCCTGGCGTATTTAAAATTTGCGACAGTAAGAAATTATTTTTTGAAAAATTTACTGTAGAAAAGGCAATCCCTGGCGCAATTAAAATTTGCGACAGTAAAAAATTATTTTTTGAAAAATTTACTATAGAAAAGGCAATCCCTGGCGGATTTAAAATTTGCGACAGTAAAAAATTATTTTTTTGCAAAATTTACTATAGAAAAGGCAATCCCTGGCGGATTTAAAATTTGCGACAGTAAAAAATTATTTTTTTGCAAAATTTACTATAGAAAAGGCAATCCCTGGCGCAATTAAAATTTGCGACAGTAAAAAATTATTTTTTGAAAAATTTACTATAGAAAAGGCAATCCCTGGCGTATTTAAAATTTACGACAGTAAAAAATTATTTTTTGAAAAATTTACTATAGAAAAGGCAATCCCTGGCGCAATTAAAATTTGCGACAGTAAAAAATTATTTTTTTAATAATTTACTATTGAAAAGGCAATCCCTGGCGGATTTAAAATTTGCGACAATAAAAAATTATTTTTTTGGAAAATTTACTGTAGAAAAGGCAATCCCTGGTGCAATTAAAATTTGCGACAGTAAAAAATTATTTTTTGAATAATTTACTATAGAAAAGGCAATCCCTGGCGCAATTAAAATTTGCGACAGTATAAAATTAAATTTTGAAAAATTTACTATATAAAAGGCAATCCCTGGCGTAATTAAAATTTGCGACAGTAGAAAATTATTTTTTGAAAAATTTACTGTAGAAAAGGCAATCCCTGGCGCAATTAAAATTTGCGACAGTAGAAAATTATTTTTTTAATAATTTACTATAGCAGAGGCAATCCCTGGCGCAATTAAAATTTGCGACAGTAAAAAATTATTTTTTGAAAAAATTACTATAGAAAAGGCAATCCCTGGCGTATTTAAAATTTGCGACAGTAAAAAATTATTTTTTTGCAAAATTTACAATAGAAAAGGCAATCCCTGGCGCAATTAAAATTTGCGACAGTAAAAAATCATTTTTTTGCAAAATTTACTGTAGAAAAGGCAATCCCTGGTGCAATTAAAATTTGCGACAATAAAAAATTATTTTTTTGAAAAATTTACTATAGAAAAGGCAATCCCTGGCGCAATTAAAATTTGCGACAGCAAAAAATTATTTTTTGAAAAATTTACTATAGAAAAGGCAATCCCTGGCGCAATTAAAATTTGCGACAGTAAAAAATTATTTTTTGAATAATTTACTATAGAAAAGGCAATCCCTGGCGGATTTAAAATTTGCGACAGTAAAAAATTACTTTTTTGCAAAATTTACTATAGAAGAGGCAATCCCTGGCGCAATTAAAATTTGCGACAGTAAAAAATTATTTTTTGAAAAATTTACTATAGAAAAGGCAATCCCTGGCGTATTTAAAATTTGCGACATTAAAAAATTATTTTTTGAAAAATTTACTGTAGAAAAGGCAATCCCTGGCGCAATTAAAATTTGCGACAGTAAAAAATTATTTTTTGAAAAATTTACTATAGAAAAGGCAATCCCTGGCGCAATTAAAATTTGCGACAGTAAAAAATTATTTTTTGAATAATTTACTATAGAAAAGGCAATCCCTGGCGGATTTAAAATTTGCGACAGTAAAAAATTATTCTTTGAAAAAATTACTATAGAAAAGGCAATCCCTGGTGTATTTAAAATTTGCGACAGTAAAAAATTATTTTTTTGCAAAATTTACTATAGAAAAGGCAATCCCTGGCGTATTTAAAATTTGCGACAGTAAAAAATTATTTTTTTGCAAAATTTACTGTAGAAAAGGCAATCCCTGGCGTATTTAAAATTTGCGACAGTAAAAAATAAATTTTTGAAAAATTTACTATAGAAAAGGCAATCCCTGGCATATTTAAAATTTGCGACAGTAAAAAATTATTTTTTGAAAAATTTACTGTAGAAAAGGCAATCCCTGGCGCAATTAAAATTTGCGACAGTAAAAAATTATTTTTTTAATAATTTACTATAGAAAAGGCAATCCCTGGCGGATTTACAATTTGCGACAGTAAAAATTATTCTTTGAAAAATTTACTATAGAAAAGGCAATCCCTGGTGTATTTAAAATTTGCGACAGTAAAAAATTATTTTTTTTGCAAAATTTACTATAGAAAAGGCAATCCCTGGCGTATTTAAAATTTGCGACATTAAAAAATTATTTTATGAAAAATTTACTGTAGAAAAGGCAATCCCTGGCGCAGTTAAAATTTGCGACAGTAAAAAATTATTTTTTGAAAAATTTACTATAGAAAAGGCAATCCCTGGCGCAATTAAAATTTGCGACAGTAAAAAATTATTTTTTGAATAATTTACTATAGAAAAGGCAATCCCTGGCGGATTTAAAATTTGCGACAGTAAAAAATCATTCTTTGAAAAAATTACTATAGAAAAGGCAATCCCTGGTGTATTTAAAATTTGCGACAGTAAAAAATTATTTTTTTGCAAAATTTACTATAGAAAAGGCAATCCCTGGCGCAATTAAAATTTGCGACAGTAAAAAATTATTTTTTGAAAAATTTACTATAGAAAAGGCAATCCCTGGCGCAATTAAAATTTGCGACAGTAAAAAATTATTTTTTGAAAAATTTACTATAGAAAAGGCAATCCCTGGCGTATTTAAAATTTGCGACAGTAAAAAATTATTTTTTGAAAAATTTACTATAGAAAAGGCAATCCCTGGCGCAATTAAAATTTGCGACAGTAAAAAATTATTTTTTGAAAAATTTACTATAGAAAAGGCAATCCCTGGCGCAATTAAAATTTGCGACAGTATAAAATTAAATTTTGAAAAATTTACTATATAAAAGGCAATCCCTGGCGTAATTAAAATTTGCGACAGTAGAAAATTATTTTTTGAAAAATTTACTGTAGAAAAGGCAATCCCTGGCGCAATTAAAATTTGCGACAGTAGAAAATTATTTTTTTAATAATTTACTATAGCAAAGGCAATCCCTGGCGCAATTAAAATTTGCGACAGTAAAAAATTATTTTTTGAAAAATTTACTATAGAAGAGGCAATCCCTGGCGTAATTAAAATTTGCGACAGTAAAAAATTATTTTTTGAAAAATTTACTATGGAAAAGGCAATCCCTGGCGCAATTAAAATTTGCGACAGTAAAAAATTAATTTTTGAAAAATTTACTATAGAAAAGGCAATCCCTGGCGCAGTTAAAATTTGCGACAGTAAAAAATTATTTTTTGAATAATTTACTATAGAAAAGGCAATCCCTGGCGGATTTAAAATTTGCGACAGTAAAAAATTATTCTTTGAAAAAATTACTATAGAAAAGGCAATCCCTGGTGTATTTAAAATTTGCGACAGTAAAAAATTATTTTTTTGCAAAATTTACTATAGAAAAGGCAATCCCTGGCGTATTTAAAATTTGCGACAGTAAAAAATTATTTTTTTGCAAAATTTACTGTAGAAAAGGCAATCCCTGGCGTATTTAAAATTTGCGACAGTAAAAAATAAATTTTTGAAAAATTTACTAAAGAAAAGGCAATCCCTGGCGTATTTAAAATTTGCGACAGTAAAAAATTATTTTTTGAAAAATTTACTGTAGAAAAGGCAATCCCTGGCGCAATTAAAATTTACGACAGTAAAAAATTATTTTTTGAAAAATTTACTGTAGAAAAGGCAATCCCTGGCGCAATTAAAATTTGCGACAGTAAAAACTTAGTTTTTGAATAATTTACTATAGAAAAGGCAATCCCTGGTGTATTTAAAATTTGCGACAGTAAAAAATTATTTTTTTGCAAAATTTACTATAGAAAAGGCAATCCCTGGCGTATTTAAAATTTGCGACAGTAAAAAATAATTATTTTTTGAAAAATTTACTGTAGAAAAGGCAATCCCTGGCGCAATTAAAATTTGCGACAGTAAAAAATTATTTTTTGAAAAATTTACTATAGAAAAGGCAATCCCTGGTGTATTTAAAATTTGCGACAGTAAAAAATTATTTTTTGAAAAATTTACTATAGAAAAGGCAATCCCTGGCGCAATTAAAATTTGCGACCGTAAAAAATTATTTTTGAAAAATTTACTATAGAAAAGGCAATCCCTGGCGCAATTAAAATTTGCGACAGTATAAAATTAAATTTTGAAAAATTTACTATATAAAAGGCAATCCCTGGCGTAATTAAAATTTGCGACAGTAGAAAATTATTTTTTGAAAAATTTACTGTAGAAAAGGCAATCCCCTGGCGCAATTAAAATTTGCGACAGTAGAAAATTATTTTTTTAATAATTTACTATAGCAAAGGCAATCCCTGGCGCAATTAAAATTTGCGACAGTAAAAAAATTATTTTTTGAAAAATTTACTATAGAAGAGGCAATCCCTGGCGTAATTAAAATTTGCGACAGTAAAAAATTATTTTTTGAAAAATTTACTAAGGAAAAGGCAATCCCTGGCGCAATTAAAATTTGCGACAGTAAAAAATTATTTTTTGAAAAATTTACTATAGAAAAGGCAATCCCTGGCGCAGTTAAAATTTGCGACAGTAAAAAATTATTTTTTGAATAATTTACTATAGAAAAGGCAATCCCTGGCGGATTTAAAATTTGCGACAGTAAAAAATTATTCTTTGAAAAAATTACTATAGAAAAGGCAATCCCTGGTGTATTTAAAATTTGCGACAGTAAAAAATTATTTTTTTTGCAAAATTTACTATAGAAAAGGCAATCCCTGGCGTATTTAAAATTTGCGACAGTAAAAATTATTTTTTTTGCAAAATTTACTGTAGAAAAGGCAATCCCTGGCGTATTTAAAATTTGCGACAGTAAAAAATAAATTTTTGAAAAATTTACTAAAGAAAAGGCAATCCCTGGCGTATTTAAAATTTGCGACAGTAAAAAAATTATTTTTGAAAAATTTACTGTAGAAAAGGCAATCCCTGGCGCAATTAAAATTTACGACAGTAAAAAAATTATTTTTTGAAAAATTTACTGTAGAAAAGGCAATCCCTGGCGCAATTAAAATTTGCGACAGTAAAAACTTAGTTTTTGAATAATTTACTATAGAAAAGGCAATCCCTGGCGGATTTAAAATTTGCGACAGTAAAAAATTATTTTTTTGCAAAATTTACTATAGAAAAGGCAATCCCTGGCGGATTTAAAATTTGCGACAGTAAAAAATTATTTTTTGAAAAATTTACTGTAGAAAAGGCAATCCCTGGCGCAATTAAAATTTGCGACAGTAAAAAAATTATTTTTTGAAAAATTTACTATAGAAAAGGCAATCCCTGGTGTATTTAAAATTTGCGACAGTAAAAAATTATTTTTTGAAAAATTTACTATAGAAAAGGCAATCCCTGGTGTATTTAAAATTTGCGACAGTAAAAAATTATTTTTTTGCAAAATTTACTATAGAAAAGGCAATCCCTGGCGTATTTAAAATTTGCGACAGTAAAAAATTATTTTTTTGCAAAATTTACTGTAGAAAAGGCAATCCCTGTCGTATTTAAAATTTGCGACAGTAAAAAATAAATTTTTGAAAAATTTACTATAGAAAAGGCAATACCTGGCGTATTTAAAATTTGCGACAATAAAAAATTATTTTTTGAAAAATTTAATGTAGAAAAGGCAATCCCTGGCGCATTTAAAATTTGCGACAGTAAAAAATAATTTTTTTGAAAAATTTACTGTAGAAGAGGCAATCCCTGGCGCAATTAAAATTTGCGACAGTAATAAACTTATTTTTTGAATAATTTACTATAGAAATTGCAATCCGTGGCGCAATTAAAATTTGCGACAGTAAAAAAATATTTTTTGAATAATTTACTATAGAAAAAGGCAATCCCTGGCGGATTTAAAATTTGCCACAGTAAAAAATTAATTTTTGAAAAATTTACTATAGAAAAGGCAATCCCTGGCGTAATTAAAATTTGCGACAGTAAAAAATTATTTTTTGAAAAATTTACTATGGAAAAGGCAATCCCTGGCGCAATTAAAATTTGCGACAGTAAAAATTTACTATAGAAAAGGCAATCCCTGGCGCAATTAAAATTTGCGACAGTAAAAAATTATTTTTTTTGCAAAATTTACTATAGAAAAGGCAATTCCTGACGTATTTAAAATTTGCGACAGTAAAAAATTATTTTTTTGCAAAATTTACTATAGAAAAAGGCAATCCCTGGCGTATTTAAAATTTGCGACAGTAAAAAATTAATTTTTGAATAATTTACTATAGAAAAGGCAATCCCTGGCGGATTTAAAATTTGCGACAGTAAAAAATTAATTTTTGAAAAATTTACTATAGAAAAGGCAATCCTTGACGTAATTAAAATTTGCGACAGTAAAAAATTATTTTATGAAAAATTTACTATAGAAAAGGCAAACCCTGGCGGATTTAAAATTTTCGACAGTAAAAAATTAATTTTTGAAAAATTTACTATAGAAAAGGCAATCCCTGGCGCAATTAAAATTGCGACAGTAAAAAATTCTTTTTTTGCAAAATTTACTATAGAAAAGGCAATCCCTGGCGTATTTAAAATTTGCGACACTATAAAATTAATTTTTGACTAATTTACTATAGAAAAGGCAATCCCTGGCGCAATTAAAATTTGCGACAGTAGAAAATTAATTTGTGAAAAAATTACTATAGAAAAAGCAATCCCTGGCGTATTTAAAATTTGCGACAGCAAAAAATTATTTTTTGATAAATTTACCCACAGAAAAGGCAATCCCTGGCGCAATAAAATTTGCGACAGGTAGAAAATTATTTTTGAAAAATTTGCTGTAGAAAATGCAATCCCTGGCGCAATTAAAATTTGCGACAGTAAAAAAATTATTTTTTGCAAAATTTACTGTAGAAAAGGCAATCCCTGGTGCAATTAAAATTTGCGACAGTAAAAAATTAATTTTTGAAAAATTTACTATAGAAAAGGCAATCCCTGGCGCAATTAAAATTTGAGACAGTAAAAAAATTATTTTTTGAATAATTTACTATAGAAAAGGCAAGCCCTGGCGCAATTAAAATTTGCGACAGTAAAAACTTATTTTTTGAATAATTTACTATAGAAAAGGCAATCCCTGGCGCAATTAAAATTTGCGACAGTAAAAACTTATTTTTTGAATAATTCACTATAGAAAAGGCAATCCCTGGCGGATTTAAAACTTGACGCAGTAAAAAATTATTTTTTGAAAAAGTTACTGTAGAAAAATCAATCCCTGGCGCAATTAAAATTTGCGTCAGTAAAAAATTATTTTTTGAATAATTTACTATAGAAAAGGTAATCCCTGGCGCAATTGCAATTTGCGACAGTATAAAATTATTTTTTGAAAAAATTTACTATAGAAAAGGCAATCACTGGCATATTTAAAATTTGCGACAGTAAAAAATTATTTTTTGAAAAATTTACGATAGAAAAGGCAATCCCTGGCGTAATTAAAATTTGCGACAGTAAAAAATTATTTTTTGAATAATTTGCTATAGAAAAGGCAATCCCTGGCGCAATTAAAATTTGCGACAGTAGAAAAATTATTTTTTGCAAAATTTACTATAAAAAAGGCAATCCCTGGCGCAATTAAAATTTGCGACAGTTAAAAATTAATTTTAGAACAATTTACTATAGAAAAGGCAATCCCTGGCGGATTTAAAATTTGCGACAGTAAAAATTTATTTTTTGAAAAATTTACTATAGAAAAGGCAATCTCTGGCGCAATTAAAATTTGCGACAGTAGAAAATTATTTTTTGAAAAATTTACTATAGAGAAGGCAATCCCTGGCGTAATTAAAATTTGCGACAGTAAAAAATTATTTTTTTAAAAATTTACTATAGAAAAGGCAATCCATGGCGCAATTAAAATTTGCGACAGTAGAAAATTATTTTTTGCAAAATTTACTATAGAAATGGCAATCCCTGGCGCAATTAAAATTTGCGAAGGTATAAAATTAAATTTTGAAAAATTTACTATATAAAAGGCATTCCCTGGTGTAGTTAAAATTTGCGACAGTATAAAATTATTTTTTGAAAAATTTACTATAGAAAAGGCAATACCTGGCGCAATTAAAATTTGCGACAGTAAAAAAATTATTTTTTTTGCAAAATTTACTATAGAAAAGGCAATCCCTGGCGTATTTAAAATTGTCGACAGTATAAAATTAAATTTTGAAAAATTTACTATAGAAAAGGCAATCCCTGGCGTAATTAAAATTTGCGACTGTAAAAAATTATTTTTTGAAAAATTTACTATAGAAAAGGCAATCCCTGGCGCAATTAAAATTTGCGACAGTAAAAAATAATTTTTTGCAAAATTTACTGTAGAAAAGGCAATCCCTGGCGCAATTAAAATTTGCGACAGTAAAAAATTAATTTTTGAAAAATTTACTATAGAAAAGGCAATCCCTGGCGCAATTAAAATTTGCGACAGTAAAAATTTATTTTTTGAATAATTTACTATAGAAAAGGCAATCCCTGGCGCAGTTAAAATTTGCGACAGTAAAAAATTATTTTTTGAATAATTTACTATAGAAAAGGCAATACCTGGCGGATTTAAAACTTGCGACAGTAAAAAATTATTTTTTGAAAAATTTACTATAGCAAAGGCAATCCCTGGCGCAATTAAAATTTGCGACAGTAAAAAATTATTTTTTGAATAATTTACTATAGAAAAGGCAATCCCTGGCGCAGTTAAAATTCGCGACAGTAAAAAATTATTTTTTGAATAATTTACTATAGAAAAGGCAATCCCTGGCGTATTTAAAATTTGCGACAGTATAAAATTAATTCTTGAATAATTTACTATAGAAAAGGCAATCCCTGGCGCAATTAAATTTTGCGACAGTAAAAAATTATTTTTTGAATAATTTACTATAGAAAATTCAATCCCTGGCGCAATTAAAATTTGCGACAGTAAAAAATTATTTTTTGAATAATTTACTATAGAAATGGCAATCCCTGGCGCAATTAAAATTTGCGACAGTAGAAAATTAATTTGTGAAAAAATTACTATAGAAAAGGCAATCCCTGGCGGATTTAAAACTTGCGACAGTAAAAAATTAAATTTTGAAAAATTTACTATATAAAAGGCAATCCCTGGTGTAGTTAAAATTTGCGACAGTATAAAATTATTTTTTGAAAAATTTACTATAGAAAAGGCAATCCCTGGCGCAATTAAAATTTGCGACAGTAAAAACTTATTTTTTGAATAATTTACTATAGAAAAGGCAATCCCTGGCGGATTTAAAACTTGCGACAGTAAAAAATTATTTTTTGAAAAATGTACTGTAGTAAAATCAATCCCTGGCGCAATTAAAATTTGCGACAGTAAAATATTATTTTTTGAATAATTTACTATAGAAAAGGTAATCCCTGGCGCAATTACAATTTGCGACAGTATAAAATTATTTTTTGAAAAATTTACTATAGAAAAGGCAATCCCTGGCATATTTAAAATTTGCGACAGTAAAAATTATTTTTTGAAAAATTTACTATATAAAAGGCAGTCCCTGGCGCAATTAAAATTTGCGACAGTAAAAAAATATTTTTTGAATAATTTACTATAGAATAGGCAATCCCTGGCGCAATTAAAACTTGCGACAGTAGAAAATTATTTTTTGCAAAATTTACTATAGAAAAGGCAAAACCTGGCGCAATTAAAATTTGCGAAGGTATAAAATTAAATTTTGAAAAATTTACTATAGAAAAGGCAATCCTTGGCGTAATTAAAATGTGCGACAGTATAAAATTATTTTTTGAAAAATTTACTGCAGAAAAGGCAATCCCTGGCGCAATTAAAACTTGCGACAGTAAAAAATTATTTTTTGAATAATTTACTATAGAAAAGCTAATCCCTGGCGTATTTAAAATTTGCGACAGTAAAAAATTTTTTTTCTGCAAAATTTACTATAGAAAAGGCAATCCCTGGCGTATTTAAAATTTGCGACAGTATAAAATTAATTTTTGAAAAATTTACTGTAGAAAAGGCAATCCCTGGCGCAATTAAAATTTGCGACAGTAAAAAATTATTTTTTGCAAAATTTACTGTAGAAAAGGCAATCCCTGGCGCAATTAAAATTTGCGACAGTAAAAAATTATTTTTTGAATAATTTACTATAGAAAAGGCAATCCCTGGCGGATTTAAAACTTGCGACAGTAAAAAATTATTTTTTGAAAAATTTACTGTAGAAAATTCAATCCCTGGCGCAATTAAAATTTGCGACAGTAAAAAATTATTTTTTGATTAATTTACTATAGAAAAGGCAATCCCTGGCGCAATTAAAATTTGCGACAGTAAAAAATTATTTTTTGCAAAATTTACTGTAGAAAAGGCAATCCCTGGCGCAATTAAAATTTGCGACAGTAAAAAATTATTTTTTGAATAATTTACTATAGAAAATGTAATACCTGGCGCAATTACAATTTGCGACAGTATAAAATTAAATTTTGAAAAATTTACTATAGAAAAGGCAATTCCTGGCGCAATTAAAATTTGCGATAGTAAAAAATTATTTTTTGAATAATTTACTATAGAAAAGGTAATCCCTGACGCAATTACAATTTGCGACAGTATAAAATTATTTTTTGAAAAATTTACTATAGAAAAGGCAATCCCTGGCGCAATTAAAATTTGCGACAGTAAAAAATTATTTTTTGCAAAATTTACTGTAGAAAAGGCAATCCCTGGCGCAATTAAAATTTGCGACAGTAAAAAATTTTTTTTGAATAATTTACTATAGAAAAGGCAATCCCTGGCGGATTTAAAACTTGCGACAGTAAAAAATTATTTTTTGAAAAATTTACTGTAGAAAATTCAATCCCTGGCGCAATTAAAATTTGCGACAGCAAAAAATTATTTTTTGATTAATTTACTATAGAAAAGGCAATCCCTGGCGCAATTAAAATTTGCGACAGTAAAAAATTATTTTTTGAAAAATTTACTATGGAAAAGGTAATCCCTGGCGTAATTAAAATTTGCGAGAGTATAAAATTATTTTTTGAAAAATTTACTGTAGAAAAGGCAATCCCTGGAGCAATTAAAATTTGCGACAGTAAAAAATTATTTTTTGAATAATTTACTATAGAAAATGTAATACCTGGCGCAATTACAATTTGCGACAGTAAAAAATTAATTTTTGAACAATTTACTATAGAAAAGGCAATCCCTGGCGCAATTAAAATTTGCGATAGTAAAAAATTATTTTTTGTAAAATTTACTGTAGAAAAGGTAATCCCTGGCGCAATTACAATTTGCGACAGTATAAAATTATTTTTTTGAAAAATTTACTATAGAATAGGCAATCCCTGGCGCAATTAAAACTTGCGACAGTAAAAAATTATTTTTTGAAAAATTTACTGTAGAAAAGGCAATCTCTGGCGTAATTAAAACTTGCGACAGTAAAAAATTATTTTTTGAAAAATTTACTGTAGAAAATTCAATCCCTGGCGCAATTAAAATTTGCGACAGTAAAAAATTATTTTTTGATTAATTTACTATAGAAAAGGCAATCCCTGGCGCAATTAAAATTTGCGACAGTAAAAAATTATTTTTTGCAAAATTTACTGTAGAAAAGGCAATCCCTGGCGCAATTAAAATTTGCGACAGTAAAAAATTATTTTTTGAATAATTTACTATAGAAAATGTAATACCTGGCGCAATTACAATTTGCGACAGTATAAAATTAAATTTTGAAAAATTTACTATAGAAAAGGCAATTCCTGGCGCAATTAAAATTTGCGATAGTAAAAAATTATTTTTTGAATAATTTACTATAGAAAAGGTAATCCCTGACGCAATTACAATTTGCGACAGTATAAAATTATTTTTTGAAAAATTTACTATAGAAAAGGCAATCCCTGGCGCAATTAAAATTTGCGACAGTAAAAAATTATTTTTTGCAAAATTTACTGTAGAAAAGGCAATCCCTGGCGCAATTAAAACTTGCGACAGTAAAAAATTATTTTTTGAAAAATTTACTGTAGAAAAGGCAATCTCTGGCGTAATTAAAACTTGCGACAGTAAAAAATTATTTTTTGAAAAATTTACTGTAGAAAATTCAATCCCTGGCGCAATTAAAATTTGCGACAGTAAAAAATTATTTTTTGATTAATTTACTATAGAAAAGGCAATCCCTGGCGCAATTAAAATTTGCGACAGTAAAAAATTATTTTTTGCAAAATTTACTGTAGAAAAGGCAATCCCTGGCGCAATTAAAATTTGCGACAGTAAAAAATTATTTTTTGAATAATTTACTATAGAAAATGTAATACCTGGCGCAATTACAATTTGCGACAGTATAAAATTAAATTTTGAAAAATTTACTATAGAAAAGGCAATCCCTGGCGCAATTAAAATTTGCGATAGTAAAAAATTATTTTTTGTAAAATTTACTGTAGAAAAGGTAATCCCTGGCGCAATTACAATTTGCGACAGTATAAAATTATTTTTTTGAAAAATTTACTATAGAATAGGCAATCCCTGGCGCAATTAAAGCTTGCGACAGTAAAAAATTATTTTTTGAAAAATTTACTGTAGAAAAGGCAATCTCTGGCGTAATTAAAACTTGCGACAGTAAAAAATTATTTTTTGAAAAATTTACTGTAGAAAATTCAATCCCTGGCGCAATTAAAATTTGCGACAGTAAAAAATTATTTTTTGATTAATTTACTATAGAAAAGGCAATCCCTGGCGCAATTAAAATTTGCGACAGTAAAAAATTATTTTTTGCAAAATTTACTGTAGAAAAGGCAATCCCTGGCGCAATTAAAATTTGCGACAGTAAAAAATTATTTTTTGAATAATTTACTATAGAAAATGTAATACCTGGCGCAATTACAATTTGCGACAGTATAAAATTAAATTTTGAAAAATTTACTATAGAAAAGGCAATTCCTGGCGCAATTAAAATTTGCGATAGTAAAAAATTATTTTTTGAATAATTTACTATAGAAAAGGTAATCCCTGACGCAATTACAATTTGCGACAGTATAAAATTATTTTTTGAAAAATTTACTATAGAAAAGGCAATCCCTGGCGCAATTAAAATTTGCGACAGTAAAAAATTATTTTTTGCAAAATTTACTGTAGAAAAGGCAATCCCTGGCGCAATTAAAATTTGCGACAGTAAAAAATTTTTTTTGAATAATTTACTATAGAAAAGGCAATCCCTGGCGGATTTAAAACTTGCGACAGTAAAAAATTATTTTTTGAAAAATTTACTGTAGAAAATTCAATCCCTGGCGCAATTAAAATTTGCGACAGTAAAAAATTATTTTTTGATTAATTTACTATAGAAAAGGCAATCCCTGGCGCAATTAAAATTTGCGACAGTAAAAAATTATTTTTTGAAAAATTTACTATGGAAAAGGTAATCCCTGGCGTAATTAAAATTTGCGAGAGTATAAAATTATTTTTTGAAAAATTTACTGTAGAAAAGGCAATCCCTGGAGCAATTAAAATTTGCGACAGTAAAAAATTATTTTTTGAATAATTTACTATAGAAAATGTAATACCTGGCGCAATTACAATTTGCGACAGTAAAAAATTAATTTTTGAACAATTTACTATAGAAAAGGCAATCCCTGGCGCAATTAAAATTTGCGATAGTAAAAAATTATTTTTTGTAAAATTTACTGTAGAAAAGGTAATCCCTGGCGCAATTACAATTTGCGACAGTATAAAATTATTTTTTTGAAAAATTTACTATAGAATAGGCAATCCCTGGCGCAATTAAAACTTGCGACAGTAAAAAATTATTTTTTGAAAAATTTACTGTAGAAAAGGCAATCTCTGGCGTAATTAAAATTTGCGACAGTAAAAAATTATTTTTTGAAAAATTTACTGTAGAAAAGGCAATCCCTGGCGCAATTAAAATTTGCGACAGTAAAAAATTAATTTTTGAAAAATTTACTATAGAAAAGGCAATCCCTGGCGCAATTAAAATTTGCGACAGTAAAAAATTATTTTTTGAAAAATTTACTATAGAAAAGGCAATCCCTGGCGCAATTAAAATTTGCGACAGTAAAAAATTATTTTTTTGCAAAATTTACTATAGAAAAGGCAATCCCTGGCGTATTTAAAATTTGCGACAGTATAAAATTAATTCTTGAATAATTTACTATAGAAAAAGCAATCCCTGGCGCAATTAAATTTTGCGACAGTAAAAAATTATTTTTTGAATAATTTACTATAGAAATTTCAATCCCTGGCGCAATTAAAATTTGCGACAGTAAAAAATTATTTTTTGAATAATTTACTATAGAAATGGCAATCCCTGGCGCAATTAAAATTTGCGACAGTAGAAAATTAATTTGTGAAAAAATTACTATAGAAAAAGCAATCCCTGGCGTATTTAAAATTTGCGACAGCAAAAAATTATTTTTTGAAAAATTTACTACAGAAAAGGCAATCCCTGGCGCAATTAAAACTTGCGACAGTAAAAAATTATTTTTTGAATAATTTACTATAGAAAAGGCAATCCCTGGCGTATTTCAAATTTGCGACAGTATAAAATTAATTTTTGAAAAATTTACTGTAGAAAAGGAAATCCCTGGCGCAATTAAAATTTGCGACAGTAAAAAATTATTTTTTGCAAAATTTACTGTAGAAAAGGCAATCCCTGGCGCAATTAAAATTTTCGACAATAAAAAATTAATTTTTGAAAAATTTACTATAGAAAAGGCAATCACTGGCGCAATTAAAATTTGCGACAGTAAAAAATTATTTTTTGAATAATTTACTATAGAAAAGGCAATCCCTGGCGCAATTAAAATTTGCGACAGTAAAAACTTATTTTTTGAATAATTTACTATAGAAAAGGCAATCCCTGGCGTAATTAAAATGTGCGACAGTATAAAATTATTTTTTGAAAAATTTACTACATAAAAGGCAATCCCTGGCGCAATTAAAACTTGCGAAAGTAAAAAATTATTTTTTGAATAATTTACTATAGGAAAGCTAATCCCTGGCGTATTTAAAATTTGCGACAGTATAAAATTAAATTTTGAAAAATTTACTATAGAAAAGGCAATCCCTGGCGCAATTAAAATTTGCGATATTAAAAAAATATTTTTTGAATAATTTACTATAGAAAAGGTAATCCCTGGCGCCATTACAATTTGCGACAGTATAAAATTATTTTTTGAAAAATTTACTATAGAAAAGGCAATCCCTGGCACAATTAAAATTTGCGACAGTAGAAAATTATTTTTTGAATAATTTACTATAAAAAGGTAATCCCTGGCGCAATTAAAATTTGCGACAGTAGAAAATTAATTTTTGAACAATTTACTATAGAAAAGGCAATCCCTGGCGCAATTAAAATTTGCGACAGTAAAAAATTATTTTTTGTAAAATTTACTGTAGAAAAGGCAATCCTTGGCGCAATTATAACTTGCGACAGTAAAAAATTATTTTTTGAATAATTTACTATAGAAAAGCTAATCCCTGGCGTATTTAAAATTTCCGACAGTAAAAAAATTTTTTTTTGCAAAATTTACTATAGAAAAGGCAATCCCTGGCGTATTTAAAATTTGCGACAGTATAAAATTAATTTTTGAAAAATTTACTGTAGAAAAGGCAATCCCTGGCACAATTAAAATTTGCGACAGTAAAAAATTATTTTTTGCAAAATTTACTGTAGAAAAGGCAATCCCTGGCGCAATTAAAATTTGCGACAGTAAAAAATTATTTTTTGAATAATTTACTATAGAAAAGGCAATCCCTGGCGGATTTAAAACTTGCGACAGTAAAAAATTATTTTTGAAAAATTTACTGTAGAAAATTCAATCCCTGGCGCAATTAAAATTTGCGACAGTAAAAAATTATTTTTTGAATAATTTACTATAGAAAAGGCAATCCCTGGCGCAATTAAAATTTGCGACAGTAAAAAATTATTTTTTGAAAAATTTACTATAGAAAAGGTAATCCCTGGCGTAATTAAAATTTGCGAGAGTATAAAATTATTTTTTGAAAAATTTACTGTAGAAAAGGCAATCCCTGGCACAATTAAAATTTGCGACAGTAAAAAATTATTTTTTGAATAATTTACTATAGAAAATGTAATCCCTGGCGTAATTACAATTTGCGACAGTATAAAATTAAATTTTGAAAAATTTACTATAGAAAAGGCAATCCCTGGCGCAATTAAAATTTGCGATAGTAAAAAAATATTTTTTGGATAATTTACTATAGAAAAGGTAATCCCTGGCGCAATTACAATTTTCGACAGTATAAAATTATTTTTTGAAAAATTTACTATAGAAAAGGCAATTCCTGGCGCAATTAAAATTTGCGACAGTAAAAAACTATTTTTTGAATAATTTACTATAAAAAGGTAATCCCTGGCGCAATTAAAATTTGCGACAGTAGAAAATTAATTTTTGAACAATTTACTATAGAAAAGGCAATCCCTGGCGCAATTAAAACTTGCGACAGTAAAAAATTATTTTTTGTAAAATTTACTGTAGAAAAGGCAATCCTTGGCGCAATTATAACTTGCGACAGTAAAAAATTATTTTTTGAAAAATTTACTGTAGAAAAGGCAATCCCTGGCGTAATTAAAATTTGCGACAGTAAAAAACTATTTTTTGAAAAATTTACTGTAGAAAAGGCAATCCCTGGCGCAATTAAAATTTGCGACAGTAAAAAATTAATTTTTGAAAAATTTACTATAGAAAAGGCAATCCCTGGCGCAATTAAAATTTGCGACAGTAAAAAATTATTTTTTGAACAATTAACTATAGAAAAGGCAATCCCTGGCGCAATTAAAATTTGCGACAGTAAAAAATTATTTTTTGAATAATTTACTATAGAAAAGGCAATCCCTGGCGTAATTAAAATTTGCGACAGTAAAAAATTATTTTTTGAAAAATTTACTGTAGAAAAGGCAATCCCTGGCGCAATTAAAATTTGCGACAGTAAAAAATTATTTTTTGAAAAATTTACTATAGAAAAGGCAATCCCTGGCGCAATTAAAATTTGCGACAGTAAAAAATTATTTTTTGAAAAATTTACTGTAGAAAAGGCAATCCCTGGCGCAATTAAAATTTGCGACAGTAGAAAATTATTTTTTTGAATAATTTACTATAGAAAAGGCAATCCCTGGCGCGATTACAATTTGCGACAGTATAAAATTAAATTTTGAAAAATTTACTATAGAAAAGGCAAACCCTGGCGCAATTAAAATTTGCGACAGTAAAAAATTAATTTGTGAAAAATTTACTGTAGAAAAGGCAATCCTTGGCGCAATTAAAACTTGCGACAGTAAAAAATTAATTTGTGAATAATTTACTATAGAAAAGGCAATAATTGGAGCAATTAAAATTTGCGACAGTAAAAAAATAATTTGTTAAAAATTTACTATAGAAAAAGCAATCCCTGGCGTATTTAAAATTTGCGGCAGCAAAAAATTATTTTTTGAAAAATTTACTACAGAAAAGGCAATCCCTGGCGCAATTAAAACTTGCGACAGTAAAAAATTATTTTTTGAATAATTTACTATAGAAAAGGCAATCCCTGGCGTATTTAAAATTTGCGACAGTAAAAAATTATTTTTTGAATAATTTACTATAGAAAAGGCAATCCCTGGCGTATTTAAAATTTGCAACAGTAAAAAATTATTTTTTTGCAAAATTTACTATAGAAAAGGCAATCCCAGGCGTATTTAAAATATGCGACAGTATAAAATTAATTTTTGAAAAATTTAACTGTAGAAAAGGCAATCCCTGGCGCAATTAAAATTTGCGACAGTATAAAATTAAATTTTTGAAAAATTTACTATAGAAATGGCAATCCCTGGCGCAATTAAAATTTGCGACAGTAGAAAATTATTTTTTGAAAAATTTACTGTAGAAAAGGCAATCCCTGGCGCAATTAAAATTTGCGACAGTAAAAAATTATTTTTTTGAATAATTTACTATAGAAAAGGCAATCCCTGGCGCGATTACAATTTGCGACAGTATAAAATTAAATTTTGAAAAATTTACTATAGAAAAGGCAATCCCTGGCGCAATTAAAATTTGCGATAGTAAAAAAATATTTTTTGAATAATTTACTATAGAAATGGTAATCCCTGGCGCAATTACAATTTGCGACAGTATAAAATTATTTTTTGAAAAATTTACTATAGAAAAGGCAATTCCTGGCGCAATTAAAATTTGCGACAGTAAAAAACTATTTTTTGAATAATTTACTATAAAAAGGTAATCCCTGGCGCAATTAGAATTTGCGACAGTAGAAAATTAATTTTTGAACAATTTACTATAGAAAAGGCAATCCCTGGCGCAATTAAAACTTGCGACAGTAAAAAATTATTTTTTGTAAAATTTACTGTAGAAAAGGCAATCCTTGGCGCAATTATAACTTGCGACAGTAAAAAATTATTTTTTGAAAAATTTACTGTAGAAAAGGCAATCCCTGGCGTAATTAAAATTTGCGACAGTAAAAAATTATTTTTTGAAAAATTTACTGTAGAAAAGGCAATCCCTGGCGAAATTAAAATTTGCGACAGTAAAAAATTAATTTTTGAAAAATTTACTATAGAAAAGGCAATCCGTGGCGCAATTAAAATTTGCGACAGTAAAAAATTATTTTTTGAAAAATTTACTATAGAAAAGGCAATCCCTGGCGCAATTAAAATTTGCGACAGTAAAAAATTATTTTTTGAATAATTTACTATAGAAAAGGCAATCCCTGGCGTAATTAAAATTTGCGACAGTAAAAAATTATTTTTTGAAAAATTTACTGTAGAAAAGGCAATCCCTGGCGCAATTAAAATTTGCGACAGTAAAAAATTATTTTTTGTATAATTTACTATAGAAAAGGCAATCACTGGCGCAATTAAAATTTGCGACAGTAAAAAATTATTTTTTGAAAAATTTACTGTAGAAAAGGCAATCCCTGGCGCAATTAAAATTTGCGACAGTAGAAAATTATTTTTTTGAATAATTTACTATAGGAAAGGCAATCCCTGGCGCGATTACAATTTGCGACAGTATAAAATTAAATTTTGAAAAATTTACTATAGAAAAGGCAAACCCTGGCGCAATTAAAATTTGCGACAGTAAAAAATTAATTTGTGAAAAATTTACTGTAGAAAAGGCAATCCTTGGCGCAATTAAAACTTGCGACAGTAAAAAATTAATTTGTGAATAATTTACTATAGAAAAGGCAATAATTGGAGCAATTAAAATTTGCGACAGTAAAAAATTAATTTGTTAAAAATTTACTATAGAAAAAGCAATCCCTGGCGTATTTAAAATTTGCGGCAGCAAAAAATTATTTTTTGAAAAATTTACTACAGAAAAGGCAATCCCTGGCGCAATTAAAACTTGCGATAGTAAAAAATTATTTTTTGAATAATTTACTATAGAAAAGGCAATCCCTGGCGTATTTAAAATTTGCGACAGTAAAAAATTATTTTTTGAATAATTTACTATAGAAAAGGCAATCCCTGGCGTATTTAAAATTTGCGAAAGTAAAAAATTATTTTTTTGCAAAATTTACTATAGAAAAGGCAATCCCTGGCGTATTTAAAATTTGCGACAGGATAAAATTAATTTTTGAAAAATTTAACTGTAGAAAAGGCAATCCCTGGCGCAATTAAAATTTGCGACAGTATAAAATTAAATTTTTGAAAAATTTACTATAGAAATGGCAATCCCTGGCGCAATTAAAATTTGCGACAGTAGAAAATAATTTTTTGAAAAATTTACTGTAGAAAAGGCAATCCCTGGCGCAATTAAAATTTGAGACAGTAAAAAATTATTTTTTTGAATAATTTACTATAGAAAAGGCAATCCCTGGCGCGATTACAATTTGCGACAGTATAAAATTAAATTTTGAAAAATTTACTATAGAAAAGGCAATCCCTGGCGCAATTAAAATTTGCGACAGTAAAAAATTAATTTGTGAAAAATTTACTGTAGAAAAGGCAATCCCTGGCGCAATTAAAACTTGCGACAGTAAAAAATTAATTTGTGAATGATTTACTATAGAAAAGGCAATAATTGGAGCAATTAAAATTTGCGACAGTAAAAAATTAATTTGTGAAAAATTTACTATAGAAAAAGCAATCCCTGGCGTATTTAAAATTTGCGACAGCAAAAAATTATTTTTTGAATAATTTACTACAGAAAAGGCAATCCCTGGCGCAATTAAAACTTGCGACAGTAAAAAAATATTTTTTAAATAATTTACTATAGAAAAGGCGAACCCTGGCGTATTTAAAATTTGCGACAGTATAAAATTAATTTTTGAAAAATTTACTGTAGAAAAGGCAATCCCTGGCGCAATTAAAATTTGCGACAGTAAAAAGTTATTTTTTGCAAAATTTACTGTAGAAAAGGCAATCCCTGGCGCAATTAAAATTTGCGACAGTAAAAATTAATTTTTGAAAAATTTACTATAGAAAAGGCAATCCCTGGCGCAATTAAAACTTGCGACAGTAGAAAATTATTTTTTGCAAAATTTACTACAGAAAAGGCAATCCCTGGCGCAATTAAAACTTGCGACAGTAAAAAATTATTTTTTGAATCATTTACTATAGAAAAGGCAATCCCTGGCGTATTTAAAATTTGCGACAGTAAAAAATTATTTTTTTGCAAAATTTACTATAGAAAAGGCAATCCCTGGCGCAATTAAAATTTGCGACAGTAGAAAATTATTTTTTTGAATAATTTACTATAGAAAAGGCAATCCCTGGCGCGATTACAATTTGCGACAGTATAAAATTAAATTTTGAAAAATTTACTATAGAAAAGGCAATCCCTGGCGGATTTAAAACTTGCGACAGTAAAAAATTATTTTTTGAAAAATTTACTGTACAAAATTCAATCCCTGGCGCAATTAAAATTTGCGACAGTAAAAATTTATTTTTTGAATAATTTACTATAGAAGAGGCAATCCCTGGCGCAATTAAAATTTGCGACAGTAAAAAATAATTTTTTGAAAAATTTACTGTAGAATAGGCAATCCCTGGCGCAATTAAAAATTTCGACAGTACAAAATAATTTTTTTGAATAATTTACTATAGAAAAGGCAATCCCTGGCGCAATTACAATTTGCGACAGTATAAAATTAAATTTTGAAAAATTTACTATAGAAAAGGCAATACCTCGCGCAATTAAAATTTGCGACAGTAAAAATTAATTTGTGAAAAATTTACTGTAGAAAAGGCAATCCCTGGCGCAATTAAAACTTGCGACAGTAAAAAATTTATTTGTGAATAATTTACTATAGAAAAGGCAATAATTGGAGCAATTTAAATTTGCGACAGTAAAAAATTAATTTGTGAAAAATTTACTATAGAAAAAGCAATCCCTGGCGTATTTAAAATTTGCGACAGCAAAAAATTATTTTTGAAAAATTTACTACAGGAAAGGCAATCCCTGGCGCAATTAAAACTTGCGACAGTAAAAATTATTTTTTGAATAATTTACTATAGAAAAGGCACTCCCTGGCGTATTTAAAATTTGCGACAGTACAAAATTATTTTTTTGCAAAATTTACTATAGAAATGGCAATCCCTGGCGTATTTAAAATTTGCGACAGTATAAAATTAATTTTTGAAAAATTTACTGTAGAAAAGGCAATCCCTGGCGCAATTAAAATTTGCGACAGTAAAAAATTATTTTTTGCAAAATTTACTGTAGAAAAGGCAATCCCTGGCGCAATTAAAATTTGCGACAGTAAAAAATTAATTTTTGAAAAATTTACTATAGAAAAGGCAATACCTGGCGCAATTAAACTTTGCGACAGTAAAAAATTATTTTTTGAATAATTTACTATAGAAAAGGCAATCCCTGGCACAATTAAAATTTGCGACAGTAAAAACTGATTTTTTGAATAATTTACTATAGAAAAGGCAATCCTTGGCGGATTTAAAACTTGCGACAGTAAAAAATTATTTTTTGAAAAATTTACTGTAGAAAATTCAATCCCTGGCGAAATTAAAATTTGCGACAGTAAAAAATTATTTTTTGAATAATTTACTATAGAAAAGGCAATCCCTGGCGCAATTAAAATTTGCGACAGTAAAAAATTATTTTTTGAAAAATTTACTATAGAAAAGGCAATCCCTGGCTTAATTAAAATTTGCGACAGTAAAAAATTATTTTTTGAAAAATTTACTGTAGAAAATGCAATCCCTGGCGCAATTAAAATTTGCGACAGTAAAAAATTATTTTTTGAATAATTTAGTATAGAAAAGGTAATCCCTGGCGCAATTACAATTTGCGACAGTATAAAATTATTTTTTGAAAAATTTACTGTAGAAAAGGCAATCCCTGACATATTTAAAATTTGCGACAGTAAAAAATTATTTTTTGAAAAATTTACTATAGAAAAGGCAATCCCTGGCGCAATTAAAATTTGCGACAGTAAAAAATTATTTTTTGAATAAATTACTATAGAAAAGGCAATCGCTGGCGCAATTAAAATTTGCGACAGTAGAAAATTATTTTTTGCAAAATTTACTATAGAAAATGCAATCCCTGGCGCAGTTAAAATTTGCGACAGTAAAAAATTAATTTTTGAACAATTTACTATAGAAAAGGCAATCCCTGGCGGATTTATAATTTGCGACAGTAAAAAATTATTTTTTGAAAAATTTACTTTAGAAAAGGCAATCCCTGGCGCAATTAAAATTTTCGACAGTATTGTGATATTTGTCTTAATTGAAAACCAATCTGATGTGTTTAATCTTTTATTCTAACTTCATTAGCTTATTCTAAGGTGACAGTGAATAACCTTTCAGGTCAGAAGTTCAGTCTACTCTGAGTGAGCAGTGGCTGGCAGCCGTCCCTGATCAATCATCGTTCATGTTGACCATCTCAAAATATATATATATATATATACATGTGTATATGCTGATTATATTTGTACATGATTCATCAGAGGCAGCTGTTCAGTGATAACTACACTACTTAAGCTACTTATCCAACACCTCCCGTTTTTAGTACAATTATCTACATAGACTCATCAGTGAAAATGCTACGTTACTTTGAGTGTGCATACATTTAAATTTTATCAATACATATTTCACCTACTAATATACAAAGTTCAGCTCATTTCATTTAGTAAGTAGTACAAAATAGTTGAAATATTTTATGTAACTTATATATATATTATTCTACGTTAAATTCCTACATTTATTAATATACTTCGATAGTCGTGGATATATCTTAGAAGTAATATGCATCGCATATGTCTAGTTTCCTGACTCTCCATGATACTAGTAACAATTCATAGTTCAATGTTTCATTTACTTCATCATTTCATTAATATTAATATCTCTAGTTCGAATAACAATAAAAAGCTATACTAAATATGTATATAATATGGTATAGTTATTTTGTATGCCATCGGAAAGATAGTGTCTTTACATGTGCCTTAGAAAAAATGAGTTGCGACGCAAGGTACTACCATTATTTAAGTGGATATAATATGATCGCCGTGAAGTATCCTTTTTAATAATTACTGCTTCTACCCACTTTCTTCCTTCCCTGTACCATACTTTGTCTCCTACCTCGAAACTGCTACGTCTTTTCGCTGCTCTATCGTAGTAATATTTACTTCTCAGTGAATTTCTAACTAGCTGTTCCTGAACTACACTATTTTGATGGCCTATAAATTTACTTATCTTGCAGGGTAATGTCGATCGAGTTTTCCGACCCATTAAGAGCTCACCTGGAGATTCATTAACTCCTTTAACTGGCGTATTTCGGTACTCTAAGAGAATGCGCCATAATTCAGTTTTAGTGTTAGTAGCCTTTTCCAGTAAGCTTTTAGCCGTCTGAACAGTTCGTTCAGCTAAACCATTTGATTGATGATAGTAGGGGCTACAGGTAGTAATTTTTATGTCATTTTCGGACGCAAAATTTTTGAATATGAATGCCCCGAATGGCATGTTATCAGCTACTATTTCTAGTGGGATGCCGTGTGTTGCAAACATATCTTTAAGATTGGTAATTACTTCTTGTGCTGTTTTATTTCTTAAAGAAAATATTTCAAAAAATTTCGAATAATAATCAGTGACTACTAAATAAGACTTACTTCCTATTTCAAAAATATTCGTGCCTACTTTATAGAAAGGAAGGTTCGGTATTGCATGTGGAATCATTGGCTCCTTGATATTTGCTTTTCTATTTTTCTGACATATACGACATTTTGTGACAATGTTTTCAATATCTTCGTTAATCCCTGGCCAATAAACTAATCCTCGCGCTCTCGCCTTTGTCCGTTCTATACCTTGATGAGCTTCGTGCAGTTGTTTCAGAATATCTTGTTTTAGTGAGTGAGGAACTATAATTCTTTCATTGAGGAATAACAACCCATTCTCTAGAACTAAGTTATCTTTATGTTTCCAGAAAAATTTGATATTTTCCGCTAAACTTTGCTTTTTATTTGGCCATCCATTACACAATATATTAGTTAAATTTCTTAGCATTGGGTCCTTGCGTGTTTCCAATTTGAACAGCTCTTTCTTTTCGTTGCTTACATTTATTGAATGAATAACATCATTAATATCCTTTATTTCAGGCGTAACTTTTTCATTGCTAAAATTTCGAGAAAGTAGATCCGCGAGTAGCATATCTTTTCCCGGGATATATTTAATCTCAAGTTTATATTTTAATAGCCGTAATTTCATACGTTGCAATCTTGCTGATGGAATCTTCCCAACTTCTTTTTCCATAATACCTAATAGTGGTTTATGATCAGTGAGTATTGTTACTTTGCGCCCATATATGTACTTATGAAATTTGTCGCATGCAAATACTACAGCTAAAAGTTCTTTTTTCGATCTGCGCATAATTAACTTCTGCTTGCGATAAACTTCGAGACGCAAAGCTGACTGGTTTTCTTTCTTGAAGTAGAGCGCAACCCAAACCAAATTTCGAAGCATCGGCTTGTATCGTCATTTCCTTAGATACATCAAAAGGCTTCAGGCTTGGCGCGTTCATAATGGCATCTTTTAGCTTATTCAAGCACTCCGTATGTGTAGGAAGCCATCGAAATACCACGTTTTTCTTCAGTAATTCCCTCAACGGTTGATTCAAATTAGCTAAATGTGGAATAAATTCACGCAAGTAGTTTATCATTCCCAGAATTCTTTGCAATTCTTTCTTGTTTTCAGGTTGGCTGATTGCTTCAATCGCCTTCATATGCTGTGGATCACAGCGAATACCCTCGGATGATATCACATGACCAAGATAATAAACTTGATTCACGCGATACTGAATCTTGTCCTTATTAAACTTCACGTTTCGTTGTATGGAACGTTCCATCACTTTTTTGAGATTCAGGTCGTGCTCTTCTGCTGTTTTCCCAACAACCAAAATGTCGTCAATGTATGTGATTACTCCTGGAATATCTGAAAAATTCTTCTCATTCAGCTTCTGGAAAGCTTTTGGTGCTACCTTTATTCCGAACGGTAAACGCTTGAACCGATAGCATCCAAATGGTGTGGAAAATGTGCATAATTTACTTGATTTTTCATCAAGTCCGACTTGCCAATATCCTTCTCTAAGGTCTAACACAGTAAAATATTTCATATTGGCAAGTTTTGCCGATATTTCTTGAAATGATGGTATTGTATAGCACTCATCTTTAATAGCCTTGTTAAGATATTTGGGATCAAGGCATAGTCTTAGTTCTTTATTTTTCTTTTCTACTACTACCAGGTTTGATACCCATTCTGCAGGTTCATCTACTTTTACAATTATTTGTCTTTTACACAGTATTTTTAATTCTTTTTCAAGTGGTTTGTATAACGATAGTGGCACTCTTCTAGCCGGTCTGACGATGGGCTCCGCATCTGTTCTTAATTCAATTTTGAAATTTTCTTTAAATTTCCCCAGACCCTCGAAAACTTCTTTATAGTTCTCTATAAACTGATTCATATTTCCTAAGTTAACGACATTTATTCTTTTCAATAATTCTAATTGTATGCAAGCTTGCAGACCTAATATTGGAGCCGCCTTGGTATCGACTATTATAAAATCTAGTTTCGTGCTCTTATTATCAACGGAACACTGAAGTGTAGCTACCCCTACAGAATTTATGTTAGTTCCTCCATAGGCTTCTAATACCGTTTGTGCTTTTCTATAGGACACTCCACTGATCATATTAAAAATATGGTACGGAATGATATTGACATTCGCACCCGTATCTAATTTGAATGCTATTACTTTATTCTTAATTCCTATTTCTTTGTACCAAGCTCTTTCAAGTTTATTTAAATTATTTATTTAGCTTGCATGTAGAGAGTCAATATAACAATTTTTTTTAGAAAATTTTTGAACTATCTCACGTACCTTGTTTTGATTACATGCCACCGCAAAATGGTTGAGCTTACCACATTTAGCACATTTTTTCTTCCATGCTGGACACTTTCCTTTCTGATGGTGGCTTGAACAGAACTTGCAATCTATTTCAGTTTGATTATTCACTGGACTCGATACCCTAAAATTATTATTACAATTAAATTTTTGAAAAGTTTTATATCCCTTATCTATATAATAAGAACGAATACTTTTCCCTTTGCCTGTCCCAGCTGCGGATGGTAGTTTTTGCGCGACAACGTCTATTGACTGCTGTTCATGGTCTGGCTTTTGTATAACAGCTTGTTGTTGTCTGGATACCTCAGCTGTTCGTGCAGATGTAATGGCCTTTTCCACCGTCAAGTCCTCTGTTTCAAGTAACCTCTTCTGAAGCGATTTATCAGCAACACCAAGCACAATCCGATCTCTAAGCATACGTTGTTCTTGATCACCAAACTCACACGACCTTATTAGCTTTTTTAAGTCATTAAATAGGTATCAAATGGCTCGTTGAATAACTGCTTTCTGCTATGAAAGACATAGCTTTCATACACTTGATTCTTTTTCGGTGCACAAAATAATTCAAATGCTTTCACTACTTCTTTATAGTTTTCCCGCTGCTCGTTAGTTAGATTAAAACTATTAAAAAGTTCTACCGCCTCAGGACCGACAGCGTTCAGAAATACTGCGGCTTGTACACATTCAGATTTTTTACTGAGCTCTGCAGCTATATAGAAAAACTGAAAATTCTGCTGGAACGTTCTCCAGTTTTCTGATACATTTCCATCCAGACTCAGCTTATCAACTTTTTTGAGAAACTCCATATTTTTTGCTATTGTTACAATGCGGTACTTTGGGGGTCTGCCACGTGGTCGTTTTTCTTTATCAATTTCTCGGTTTTTTGCGATCCCCATACATATATGTGGAGTAGAGTAATTGCACAATACTTATTGCTTGGAGTAGACTTTTGTTGACTAAACCGCTATTGCCTCATTCAGTGCACATTCCGTTTAAATCCTACTTTTCTGTTTCACCACGTACTCATCTCACAATAATTCTTTATGTAGTTTTAACGCTGCCACTCTTTTGTCGAATTTCTAGAATATTTCAATATTCTGTTTTTATTTCACTTTTTATTTATATTAGAATGTTCTATGACCACGTGCACTTCACTTATTCCGCAATGTATTCTTTTTATATGTGTTTCAAATTCTCTTTTTTTCTACTTTTCATTGTAAAATTAAATTCACCTCGTCGCCATGTGATATTTGTCTTAATTGAAAACCAATCTGATGTGTTTAATCTTTTATTCTAACTTCATTAGCTTATTCTAAGGTGACAGTGAATAACCTTTCAGGTCAGAAGTTCAGTCTACTCTGAGTGAGCAGTGGCTGGCAGCCGTCCCTGATCAATCATCATTCATGTTGACCATCTCAATATATATATATACATGTGTATATGCTGATTATATTTGTACATGATTCATCAGAGGCAGCTGTTCAGTGATAACTACACTATTTAAGCTACTTATCCAACAAGTAGAAAATTATTTTTTGAAAAATTTACTATAGAAAAGCAATCCCTGGCGTAATTAAAATTTGCGACAGTAAAAAATTATTTTTTGAAAAATTTACTTTAGAAAAGGCAATCCCTGGCGCAATTAAAATTTGCGACAGTAGAAAATTATTTTTTGCAAAATTTACTATAGAAAAGGCAATCCCTCGCAATTAAAATTTGCGACAGTATGAAATTAAATTTTGAAAAATTTACTATAGAATAGGCAATCCCTGGCGTAATTAAAATTTGCGACAGTATAAAATTATTTTTTGAAAAATTTACTACAGAAAAGGCAATCCCTGGCGCAATTAAACTTTGCGACAGTAAAAAATTATTTTTTGAATAATTTACTATAGAAAAGGCAATCCCTGGCACAATTAAACTTTGCGACAGTAAAAACTGATTTTTTGAATAATTTACTATAGAAAAGGCAATCCGTGGCGGATTTAAAACTTGCGACAGTAAAAAATTATTTTTTGAAAAATTTACTGTAGAAAATTCAATCCCTGGCGCAATTAAAATTTGCGACAGTAAAAAATTATTTTTTGAATAATTTACTATAGAAAAGGCAAAACCTGGCGCAATTAAAATTTGCGACAGTAAAAAATTATTTTTTGAAAAATTTACTATAGAAAAGGCAATCCCTGGCGTCATTAAAATTTGCGACAGTAAAAAATTATTTTTTGAAAAATTTACTGTAGAAAATGCAATCCCTGGCGCAATTAAAATTTGCGACAGTAAAAAATTATTTTTTGAATAATTTACTACAGAAAAGGCAATCCCTGTCGGATTTAAAATTTGCGACAGTAAAAAATTATTTTTTGGAAAATTTACTGTAGAAAAGGCAATCCCTGGTGCAATTAAAATTTGCGACAGTAAAAAATTATTTTTTTGCAAAATTTACTGTAGAAAAGGCAATCCCTGGCGCAATTAAAATTTGCGACAGTAAAAAATTTTTTTTTTTGCAAAATTTACTATGGAAGAGGCAATCCCTGGCGTATTTAAAATTTGCGACAGTAAAAAATTATTTTTTGAAAAATTTACTATAGAAAAGGCAATCCCTGGCGTATCTAAAATTTTCGACAGTAAAAAATTATTTTTTGAAAAATTTACTATAGAATAGGCAATCCCTGGCGCAATTAAAATTTGCGACAGTAAAAAATTATTTTTTGAAAAATTTACTATAGAAAAGGCAATCCCTGGCGCAATTAAAATTTGCGACAGTAAAAAATTATTTTTTGAATAATTTACTACAGAAAAGGCAATCCCTGTCGGATATAAAATTTGCGACAGTAAAAAATTATTTTTTGGAAAATTTACTGTAGAAAAGGCAATCCCTGGTGCAATTAAAATTTGCGACAGTAAAAAATTATTTTTTGAATAATTTACTATAGAAAAGGCTATCCCTGGCGCAATTAATTTGCGACAGTATAAAATTAAATTTTGAAAAATTTACTATATAAAAGGCAATCCCTGGCGTAATTAAAATTTGCGACAGTAGAAAATTATTTTTTGAAAAATTTACTGTAGAAAAGGCAATCCCTGGCGCAATTAAAATTTGCGACAGTAGAAAATTATTTTTTGAAAAATTTACTATAGAAAAGGCAATTTCTGGCGAATTGTAATTTGCGACAGTAGAAAATTATTTTTTGAAAAATTTACTATAGAAAAGGCAATCCCTGGCGTATTTAAAATTTGCGACAGTAAAAAATAATTTTTTGAAAAATTTACTATAGAAAAGGCAATCCCTGACGATTTTAAAATTTGCGACAGTAAAAAATTATTTTTTGAAAAATTTACTGTAGAAAAGGCAATCCCTGGCGCAATTAAAATTTGCGACAGTAAAAAATTATTTTTTGAAAAATTTACTATAGAAAGGCAATCCCTGGCGTATTTAAAATTTACGACAGTAAAAAATTATTTTTTGAATAATTTACTATAGAAAAGGCAATCCCTGGCGGATCTAAAATTTGCGACAGTAAAAAATTATTTTTTGAAAAATTTACTATAGAAAAGGCAATCCCTGGCGTAATTAAAATTTGCGACAATAAAAAATTAATTTTTGAAAAATTTACTATAGAAAAGGCAATCCCTGGCGTATGTAAAATTTGCGACAGTAAAAAATTATTTTTTGAAAAATATACTGTAGAAAAGGCAATCCCTGGCGCAATTAAAATTTGCGACAGTAAAAAATTATTTTTTGAAAAATTTACTATAGAAAAGGCAATCCCTGGCGCAATTAAAATTTGCGACAGTAAAAAATTATTTTTTGAAAAATTTACTATGGAAAGGCAATCCCTGGCGCAATTAAAATTTGCGACAGTAAAAATTATTTTTTGAAAAATTTACTATAGAAAAGGCAATCCCTGGCGCAATTAAAATTTGCGACAGTAAAAAATTATTTTTTGAATAATTTACTAGAGAAAAGGCAATCCCTGGCGCAATTAAAATTTGCGACAGTAAAAAATTTACTATAGAAAAGGCAATCCCTGGCGCAATTAAAATTTGCGACAGTAAAAAATTATTTTTTGAATAATTTACTACAGGAATGGCAATACCTGTCGGATTTAAAATTTGCGACAGTAAAAAATTATTTTTTGAAAAATTTACTATAGAAAAGGCAATCCCTGGCGCAATTAAAATTTGCGACAGTAAAAAATTATTTTTTGAATAATTTACTGTAGAAAAGACAATCCCTGGCGCAATTAAAATTTGCGACAGTAAAAAATTAATTTGTGAATAATTTACTATAGCAAAGGCAATCCCTGGCGCAATTAAAATTTGCGACAGTAAAAAATTATTTTTTGAAAAATTTACTATAGAATAGGCAATCCCTGGCGCAATTAAAATTTGCGACAGTAAAAAATTATTTTTTGAAAAATTTACTATAGAAAAGGCAATCCCTGGCGCAATTAAAATTTGCGACAGTAAAAAATTATTTTTTGAATAATTTACTACAGAAAAGGCAATCCCTGTCGGATTTAAAATTTGCGACAGTAAAAAATTATTTTTTGGAAAATTTACTGTACAAAAGGCAATCCCTGGTGCAATTAAAATTTGCGACAGTAAACAATTATTTTTTGAATAATTTACTATAGAAAAGGCTATCCCTGGCGCAATTAAAATTTGCGACAGTATAAAATTAAATTTTGAAAAATTTACTATATAAAAGGCAATCCCTGGCGTAATTAAAATTTGCGACAGTAGAAAATTATTTTTTGAAAAATTTACTGTAGAAAAGGCAATCCCTGGCGCAATTAAAATTTGCGACAGTAGAAAATTATTTTTTGAAAAATTTACTATAGAAAAGGCAATTTCTGGCGAATTATAATTTGCGACAGTAGAAAATTATTTTTTGAAAAATTTACTATAGAAAAGGCAATCCCTGGCGTATTTAAAATTTGCGACAGTAAAAAATAATTTTTTGAAAAATTTACTATAGAAAAGGCAATCCCTGACGAATTTAAAATTTGCGACAGTAAAAAATTATTTTTTGAAAAATTTACTGTAGAAAAGGCAATCCGTGGCGCAATTAAAATTTGCGACAGTAAAAAATTATTTTTTGAAAAATTTACTACAGAAAGGCAATCCCTGGCGTATTTAAAATTTACGACAGTAAAAAATTATTTTTTGAATAATTTACTATAGAAAAGGCAATCCCTGGCGGATCTAAAATTTGCGACAGTAAAAAATTATTTTTTGAAAAAATTTACTATAGAAAATGCAATCCCTGGCGTAATTAAAATTTGCGACAATAAAAAATTAATTTCTGAAAAATTTACTATAGAAAAGGCAATCCCTGGCGTATTTAAAATTTGCGACAGTAAAAAATTATTTTTTGAAAAATATACTGTAGAAAAGGCAATCCCTGGCGCAATTAAAATTTGCGACAGTAAAAAATTATTTTTTGAAAAATTTACTATAGAAAAGGCAATCCCTGGCGCAATTAAAATTTGCGACAGTAAAAAATTATTTTTGAAAAATTTACTATGGAAAGGCAATCCCTGGCGCAATTAAAATTTGCGACAGTAAAAAATTATTTTTTGAAAAATTTACTATAGAAAAGGCAATCCCTGGCGCAATTAAAATTTGCGACAGTAAAATATTATTTTTTGAAAAATTTACTGTAGAAAATGCAATCCCTGGCGCAATTAAAATTTGCGACAGTAAAAAATTATTTTTTGAATAATTTAGTATAGAAAAGGTAATCCCTGGCGCAATTACAATTTGCGACAGTATAAAATTATTTTTTGAAAAATTTACTATAGAAAAGGCAATCCCTGGCATATTTAAAATTTGCGACGGTAAAAAATTATTTTTTGAAAAATTTACTATAGAAAAGGCAATCCCTGGCGCAATTAAAATTTGCGACAGTAAAAAATTATTTTTTGAATAAATTACTATAGAAAAGGCAATCGCTGGCGCAATTAAAATTTGCGACAGTAGAAAATTATTTTTTGCAAAATTTACTATAGAAAAGGCAATCCCTGGCGCAGTTAAAATTTGCGACAGTAAAAAATTAATTTTTGAACAATTTACTATAGAAAAGGCAATCCCTGGCGTAATTAAAATTTGCGACAGTGAAAAATTAATTTTTGAAAAATTTACTATAGAAAAGGCAATCCCTGGCGCAATTAAAATTTGCGACAGTAAAAAATTATTTTTTGAATAATTTACTATAGAAAAGGCAATCCCTGGCGGATTTAAAATTTGCGACAGTAAAAAATATTTTTTTGCAAAATTTTCTGTAGAAAAGGCAATCCCTGGCGCAATTAAAATTTGCGACAGTAAAAAATTATTTTTTGCAAAATTTACTATAGAAGAGGCAATCCCTGGCGTATTTATCCCTTATCTATATAATAAGAACGAATACTTTTCCCTTTGCCTGTCCCAGCTGCGGATGGTAGTTTTTGCGCGACAACGTCTATTGACTGCTGTTCATGGTCTGGCTTTTGTATAACAGCTTGTTGTTGTCTGGATACCTCAGCTGTTCGTGCAGATGTAATGGCCTTTTCCACCGTCAAGTCCTCTGTTTCAAGTAACCTCTTCTGAAGCGATTTATCAGCAACACCAAGCACAATCCGATCTCTAAGCATACGTTGTTCTTGATCACCAAACTCACACGACCTTATTAGCTTTTTTAAGTCATTAAATAGGTATCAAATGGCTCGTTGAATAACTGCTTTCTGCTATGAAAGACATAGCTTTCATACACTTGATTCTTTTTCGGTGCACAAAATAATTCAAATGCTTTCACTACTTCTTTATAGTTTTCCCGCTGCTCGTTAGTTAGATTAAAACTATTAAAAAGTTCTACCGCCTCAGGGCCGACAGCGTTCAGAAATACTGCGGCTTGTACACATTCAGATTTTTTACTGAGCTCTGCAGCTATATAGAAAAACTGAAAATTCTGCTGGAACGTTCTCCAGTTTTCTGATACATTTCCATCCAGACTCAGCTTATCAACTTTTTTGAGAAACTCCATATTTTTTGCTATTGTTACAATGCGGTACTTTGGGGGTCTGCCACGTGGTCGTTTTTCTTTATCAATTTCTCGGTTTTTGCGATCCCCATACATATATGTGGAGTAGAGTAATTGCACAATACTTATTGCTTGGAGTAGACTTTTGTTGACTAAACCGCTATTGCCTCATTCAGTGCACATTCCGTTTAAATCCTACTTTTCTGTTTCACCACGTACTCATCTCACAATAATTCTTTATGTAGTTTTAACGCTGCCACTCTTTTGTCGAATTTCTAGAATATTTCAATATTCTGTTTTTATTTCACTTTTTATTTATATTAGAATGTTCTATGACCACGTGCACTTCACTTATTCCGCAATGTATTCTTTTTATATGTGTTTCAAATTCTCTTTTTTTCTACTTTTCATTGTAAAATTAAATTCACCTCGTCGCCATGTGATATTTGTCTTAATTGAAAACCAATCTGATGTGTTTAACCTTTTATTCTAACTTCATTAGCTTATTCTAAGGTGACAGTGAATAACCTTTCAGGTCAGAAGTTCAGTCTACTCTGAGTGAGCAGTGGCTGGCAGCCGTCCCTGATCAATCATCATTCATGTTGACCATCTCAATATATATATATACATGTGTATATGCTGATTATATTTGTACATGATTCATCAGAGGCAGCTGTTCAGTGATAACTACACTATTTAAGCTACTTATCCAACAAGTAGAAAATTATTTTTTGAAAAATTTACTATAGAAAAGCAATCCCTGGCGTAATTAAAATTTGCGACAGTAAAAAATTATTTTTTGAAAAATTTACTTTAGAAAAGGCAATCCCTGGCGCAATTAAAATTTGCGACAGTAGAAAATTATTTTTTGCAAAATTTACTATAGAAAAGGCAATCCCTCGCAATTAAAATTTGCGACAGTATAAAATTAAATTTTGAAAAATTTACTATAGAATAGGCAATCCCTGGCGTAATTAAAATTTGCGACAGTATAAAATTATTTTTTGAAAAATTTACTACAGAAAAGGCAATCCCTGGCGCAATTAAACTTTGCGACAGTAAAAAATTATTTTTTGAATAATTTACTATAGAAAAGGCAATCCCTGGCACAATTAAAATTTGCGACAGTAAAAACTGATTTTTTGAATAATTTACTATAGAAAAGGCAATCCGTGGCGGATTTAAAACTTGCGACAGTAAAAAATTATTTTTTGAAAAATTTACTGTAGAAAATTCAATCCCTGGCGCAATTAAAATTTGCGACAGTAAAAAATTATTTTTTGAATAATTTACTATAGAAAAGGCAAAACCTGGCGCAATTAAAATTTGCGACAGTAAAAAATTATTTTTTGAAAAATTTACTATAGAAAAGGCAATCCCTGGCGTAATTAAAATTTGCGACAGTAAAAAATTATTTTTTGAAAAATTTACTGTAGAAAATGCAATCCCTGGCGCAATTAAAATTTGCGACAGTAAAAAATTATTTTTTGAATAAATTACTACAGAAAAGGCAATCCCTGTCGGATTTAAAATTTGCGACAGTAAAAAATTATTTTTTGGAAAATTTACTGTAGAAAAGGCAATCCCTGGTGCAATTAAAATTTGCGACAGTAAAAAATTATTTTTTTGCAAAATTTACTGTAGAAAAGGCAATCCCTGACGATTTTAAAATTTGCGACAGTAAAAAATTATTTTTTGAAAAATTTACTGTAGAAAAGGCAATCCCTGGCGCAATTAAAATTTGCGACAGTAAAAAATTATTTTTTGAAAAATTTACTATAGAAAGGCAATCCCTGGCGTATTTAAAATTTACGACAGTAAAAAATTATTTTTTGAATAATTTACTATAGAAAAGGCAATCCCTGGCGGATCTAAAATTTGCGACAGTAAAAAATTATTTTTTGAAAAATTTACTATAGAAAAGGCAATCCCTGGCGTAATTAAAATTTGCGACAATAAAAAATTAATTTTTGAAAAATTTACTATAGAAAAGGCAATCCCTGGCGTATTTAAAATTTGCGACAGTAAAAAATTATTTTTTGAAAAATATACTGTAGAAAAGGCAATCCCTGGCGCAATTAAAATTTGCGACAGTAAAAAATTATTTTTTGAAAAATTTACTATAGAAAAGGCAATCCCTGGCGCAATTAAAATTTGCGACAGTAAAAAATTATTTTTTGAAAAATTTACTATGGAAAGGCAATCCCTGGCGCAATTAAAATTTGCGACAGTAAAAATTATTTTTTGAAAAATTTACTATAGAAAAGGCAATCCCTGGCGCAATTAAAGTTTGCGACAGTAAAAAATTATTTTTTGAATAATTTACTATAGAAAAGGCAATCCCTGGCGCAATTAAAATTTGCGACAGTAAAAAATTTACTATAGAAAAGGCAATCCCTGGCGCAATTAAAATTTGCGACAGTAAAAAATTATTTTTTGAATAATTTACTACAGGAATGGCAATACCTGTCGGATTTAAAATTTGCGACAGTAAAAAATTATTTTTTGAAAAATTTACTATAGAAAAGGCAATCCCTGGCGCAATTAAAATTTGCGACAGTAAAAAATTATTTTTTGAATAATTTACTGTAGAAAAGACAATCCCTGGCGCAATTAAAATTTGCGACAGTAAAAAATTAATTTGTGAATAATTTACTATAGCAAAGGCAATCCCTGGCGCAATTAAAATTTGCGACAGTAAAAAATTATTTTTTGAAAAATTTACTATAGAATAGGCAATCCCTGGCGCAATTAAAATTTGCGACAGTAAAAAATTATTTTTTGAAAAATTTACTATAGAAAAGGCAATCCCTGGCGCAATTAAAATTTGCGACAGTAAAAAATTATTTTTTGAATAATTTACTACAGAAAAGGCAATCCCTGTCGGATTTAAAATTTGCGACAGTAAAAAATTATTTTTTGGAAAATTTACTGTACAAAAGGCAATCCCTGGTGCAATTAAAATTTGCGACAGTAAACAATTATTTTTTGAATAATTTACTATAGAAAAGGCTATCCCTGGCGCAATTAAAATTTGCGACAGTATAAAATTAAATTTTGAAAAATTTACTATATAAAAGGCAATCCCTGGAGTAATTAAAATTTGCGACAGTAGAAAATTATTTTTTGAAAAATTTACTGTAGAAAAGGCAATCCCTGGCGCAATTAAAATTTGCGACAGTAGAAAATTATTTTTTGAAAAATTTACTATAGAAAAGGCAATTTCTGGCGAATTATAATTTGCGACAGTAGAAAATTATTTTTTGAAAAATTTACTATAGAAAAGGCAATCCCTGGCGTATTTAAAATTTGCGACAGTAAAAAATAATTTTTTGAAAAATTTACTATAGAAAAGGCAATCCCTGACGAATTTAAAATATGCGACAGTAAAAAATTATTTTTTGAAAAATTTACTGTAGAAAAGGCAATCCGTGGCGCAATTAAAATTTGCGACAGTAAAAAATTATTTTTTGAAAAATTTACTACAGAAAGGCAATCCCTGGCGTATTTAAAATTTACGACAGTAAAAAATTATTTTTTGAATAATTTACTATAGAAAAGGCAATCCCTGGCGGATCTAAAATTTGCGACAGTAAAAAATTATTTTTTGAAAAAATTTACTATAGAAAAGGCAATCCCTGGCGTAATTAAAATTTGCGACAATAAAAAATTAATTTCTGAAAAATTTACTATAGAAAAGGCAATCCCTGGCGTATTTAAAATTTGCGACAGTAAAAAATTATTTTTTGAAAAATATACTGTAGAAAAGGCAATCCCTGGCGCAATTAAAATTTGCGACAGTAAAAAATTATTTTTTGAAAAATTTACTATAGAAAAGGCAATCCCTGGCGCAATTAAAATTTGCGACAGTAAAAAATTATTTTTTGAAAAATTTACTATGGAAAGGCAATCCCTGGCGCAATTAAAATTTGCGACAGTAAAAAATTATTTTTTGAAAAATTTACTATAGAAAAGGCAATCCCTGGCGCAATTAAAATTTGCGACAGTAAAATATTATTTTTTGAAAAATTTACTGTAGAAAATGCAATCCCTGGCGCAATTAAAATTTGCGACAGTAAAAAATTATTTTTTGAATAATTTAGTATAGAAAAGGTAATCCCTGGCGCAATTACAATTTGCGACAGTATAAAATTATTTTTTGAAAAATTTACTATAGAAAAGGCAATCCCTGGCATATTTAAAATTTGCGACAGTAAAAAATTATTTTTTGAAAAATTTACTATAGAAAAGGCAATCCCTGGCGCAATTAAAATTTGCGACAGTAAAAAATTATTTTTTGAATAAATTACTATAGAAAAGGCAATCGCTGGCGCAATTAAAATTTGCGACAGTAGAAAATTATTTTTTGCAAAATTTACTATAGAAAAGGCAATCCCTGGCGCAGTTAAAATTTGCGACAGTAAAAAATTAATTTTTGAAAAATTTACTATAGAAAAGGCAATCCCTGGTGTAATTAAAATTTGCGACAGTGAAAAATTAATTTTTGAAAAATTTACTATAGAAAAGGCAATCCCTGGCGCAATTAAAATTTGCGACAGTAAAAAATTAGTTTTTGAATAATTTACTATAGAAAAGGCAATCCCTGGCGGATTTAAAATTTGCGACAGTAAAAAATATTTTTTTGCAAAATTTTCTGTAGAAAAGGCAATCCCTGGCGCAATTAAAATTTGCGACAGTAAAAAATTATTTTTTGCAAAATTTACTATAGAAGAGGCAATCCCTGGCGTATTTAAAATTTGCGACAGTAAAAAATTATTTTTTGAAAAATTTACTATAGAAAAGGCAATCCCTGGCGTATTTAAAATTTTCGACAGTAAAAAATTATTTTTTGAAAAATTTACTGTAGAAAAGGCAATCCCTGGCGCAATTAAAATTTATGACAGTAAAAAATTAATTTGTGAATAATTTACTATAGCAAAGGCAATCCCTGGCGCAGTTAAAATTTGCGACAGTAAAAAATTATTTTTGAAAAATTTACTATAGAATAGGCAATCCCTGGCGCAATTAAAATTTGCGACAGTAAAAAAATATTTTTTGAAAAATTTACTGTAGAAAAGGCAATCCCTGGCGCAATTAAAATTTGCGACAGTAGAAAATTATTTTTTGAAAAATTTACTATAGAAAAGGCAATTTCTGGCGAATTATAATTTGCGACAGTAGAAAATTATTTTTGAAAAATTTACTATAGAAAAGGCAATCCCTGGCGTATTTAAAATTTGCGACAGTAAAAAATAATTTTTTGAAAAATTTACTATAGAAAAGGCAATCCCTGACGAATTTAAAATTTGCGACAGTAAAAAATTATTTTTTGAAAAATTTACTGTAGAAAAGGCAATCCCTGGCGCAATTAAAATTTGCGACAGTAAAAAATTATTTTTTGAAAAATTTACTACAGAAAGGCAATCCCTGGCGTATTTAAAATTTGCGACAGTAAAAAATTATTTTTTGAATAATTTACTATAGAAAAGGCAATCCCTGGCGGATCTAAAATTTGCGACAGTAAAAAAATATTTTTTGAAAAATTTACTATAGAAAAGGCAATCCCTGGCGTAATTAAAATTTGCGACAGTAAAAAATTAATTTTTGAAAAATTTACTATAGAAAAGGCAATCCCTGGCGTATTTAAAATTTGCGACAGTAAAAAATTATTTTTTGAAAAATATACTGTAGAAAAGGCAATCCCTGGCGCAATTAAAATTTGCGACAGTAAAAAATTATTTTTTGAAAAATTTACTATAGAAAAGGCAATCCCTGGCGCAATTAAAATTTGCGACAGTAAAAAATTATTTTTTGAAAAATTTACTATAGAAAGGCAATCCCTGGCGCAATTAAAATTTGCGACAGTAAAAAATTATTTTTTGAAAAATTTACTATAGAAAAGGCAATCCCTGGCGCAATTAAAATTTGCGACAGTAAAAAATTATTTTTTGAAAAATTTACTATAGAAAAGGCAATCCCTGGCGGATTTAAAATTTGCGACAGTAAAAAATTATTTTTTGAAAAATTTACTATAGAAAAGGCAATCCCTGGCGCAATTAAAATTTGCGACAGTAAAAAATTATTTTTTGAAAAATTTACTATAGAAAAGGCAATCCCTGGCGCAATTAAAATTTGCGACAGTAAAAAATTATTTTTTGAAAATTTACTATAGAAAAGGCAATCCCTGGCGCAATTAAAATTTGCGACAGTAAAAAATTATTTTTTGAAAAATTTACTATAGAAAAGGCAATCCCTGGCGCAATTAAAATTTGCGACAGTAAAAAATTATTTTTTGAAAAATTTACTATAGAAAAGGCAATCCCTGGCGCAATTAAAATTTGCGACAGTAAAAAATTATTTTTTGAAAAATTTACTATAGAAAAGGCAATCCCTGGCGTATTTAAAATTTGCGACAGTAAAAAATTAATTTTTGAAAAATTTACTATAGAAATGGCAATTCCTGGCGTATTTAAAATTTGCGACAGTAAAAAATTAATTTGTGAAAAATTTACTATAGAAAAGGCAATCCCTGGCGCAATCAAAATTTGCGACAGTAAAAAATTATTTTTTGCAAAATTTACTGTAGAAAAGGCAATCCCTGGCGCAATTAAAATTTGCGACAGTAAAAAATTAATTTGTGAAAAATTTACTATAGAAAAGGCAATCCCTGGCGCAATTAAAATTTGCGACAATAAAAAATTAATTTGTGAATAATTTACTATAGAAAAGGCAATCCCTGGCGCAATTAAAATTTGCGACAGTAAAAAATTATTTTTTGAAAAAATTACTATAGAAAAGGCAATCCCTGGCGCAATTAAAATTTGCGACAGTAAAAAATTATTTTTTGAAAAATTTACTATAGAAAAGGCAATCCCTGGCGCAATTAAAATTTGCGACAGTAAAAAATTATTTTTTGAATAATTTACTATAGAAAAGGCAATCCCTGGCGCAATTAAAATTTGCGACACTAAAATATTATTTTTTGAAAAATTTACTGTAGAAAATGCAATCCCTGGCGCAATTAAAATTTGCGACAGTAAAAAATTATTTTTTGAATAATTTAGTATAGAAAAGGTAATCCCTGGCGCAATTACAATTTGCGACAGTATAAAATTATTTTTTGAAAAATTTACTATAGAAAAGGCAATCCCTGGCATATTTAAAATTTGCGACAGTAAAAAATTATTTTTTGAAAAATTTACTATAGAAAAGGCAATCCCTGGCGCAATTAAAATTTGCGACAGTAAAAAATTATTTTTTGAATAAATTAATATAGAAAAGGCAATCGCTAGCGCAACTAAAATTTGCGACAGTAGAAAATTATTTTTTGCAAAATTTACTATAGAAAAGGCAATCCCTGGCGCAGTTAAAATTTGCGACAGTAAAAAATTAATTTTTGAACAATTTACTATAGAAAAGGCAATCCCTGGCGTAATTAAAATTTGCGACAGTGAAAAATTAATTTTTGAAAAATTTACTATAGAAAAGGCAATCCCTGGCGCAATTAAAATTTGCGACAGTAAAAAATTATTTTTTGAATAATTTACTATAGAAAAGGCAATCCCTGGCGGATTTAAAATTTGCGACAGTAAAAAATATTTTTTTGCAAAATTTACTGTAGAAAAGGCAATCCCTGGCGCAATTAAAATTTGCGACAGTAAAAAATTATTTTTTGCAAAATTTACTATAGAAGAGGCAAT
>CAWVNZ010002890.1:0-34961 GCA_963930735.1 Dioctria linearis
GGACATGTAAAATGCCAAGGTGAACTACCCAGCGCGGTGCTAAAGTTTGCAAGAAAAATGTCCAAACGAAAGACTCTTGATGGAGATTTAAGAAACTTGTGATCGTTGGAGGTGATATATAGGAAATGATCAGGGTGTTCATTTTGTAGGAGGAATCTTTCAATATTTGTCTAGCATTTGTAGTGGTTTCATTATACATATTTTGCGAGATGGTGACGAATGCAGAAATCGGATAATTATGGAAGAAACTCTTTGTAGGTTGAAATAGGTCCAGGAAGTGATATAAAATTTAGTTTTTTTTTAATGATATTTGTGAAAACAGAAGATTATTTGCACCTCTATGCGTTGGAAAAAAAAGTTAACTACATTTTAACTTTTGCAGCACACAATTCCCACGAAGTCCCACTTACAATTTTAGCTCCAGGGCTCATACCAATGAATTTCTGAAATTATTAGAAAAATAACTGAATTAAATAACTGATAAATAATGATTTTTATATAGAATGAATTACAAACGATATCCTGCATAAACGCTATAAAACGTAAACAAATTCACATGTAAAACAACAATAATACTGTGATAAGCTTGAAGTAGTGATATTATGTTAAATTCCAGTCATCAGCACTTTTAACTTTAACTAATTCACTCAATACTATTAATAGAACAGAAATTCTACTGAAAGTTAATTTCCCGTGTCGGGTAGTTCAGGTGAAATTTGCATAATTTTCACCATTTGACTATTGCAATGTATTGAATAAAAATGTAAGAAAACTTGCAAAAAAATACATGTTTTGTTGTTCAACAACTTAAGAGAATCAATTTTTAGGAAGTATTACACAAACTGCAAGGTACACGCGAACATGAGTTACCTGAACAAGCTTACAAAAAGCAAAGGTACCTATACAGCGCATCTGGTATGCACAGTAAAAAATTTGCACAATTGTTGCCACAGAGCTTAGGTATTTTTCCACCTAAAATTTAAGGAATATTCCCTAAAATTAAATTTTATGGAATATTCCCTATATTTTAGGCAAAAATACCTAAGTCTTGTAACAACAATTTGTGCATTTTTTACAGTGCACATAAATTGACTACATAACTACACTCTAAAAATGTTAGTGGAAATTTACTAATAATACTAGGAAATTAGTTTCGTCGTATTATTGAAGCAAATTTACACCAAAAAGTAAATGCAAATTTTTAATCATTCATAGAGTTTTTTTTTCCTCTACAGACGTAGTAAATTTGACTATATTGAGTAAGTTAATTTTGATAACATTTTACTCTAAAAATTCTGACAGATTTTCTGTGATGTCACTAATATTTTCGGAATTCCGATAACATAAAACGCGGACTCTTTAAGGTTCCTTATAATTTTTGTGTTCTCTAAATATATGTGTCCTAAAAATTAATTTATTACTAAAGACTTTCAAGCAGTTTTTGAATGGACAGGTAACTATTTTTTTTTGAAAATTAAGGTGACGAACTACGTAATTACAAATTTGTTAAGGACTAAATTGGCTTTTAATTTACAATTAAAATCTCTACACTTCTATACCGGTGCTGACCAGTGTTTGTCCCTTTTAACATTTCTAAACGAGTGACATCTATGTCAGAGAACACAATAATTTCTATAACTGGAGAATGATTTTTCACAATTAACCAAAATCAATTAAAATCGAAGTTATTTTTTCACGATGTTGGACATGTATCTACTTATCAGTAACTGACAAAACTCACATTAATTCATTAGCACAGTAAATATAACTTTTCGGCTGTAGGGTAAGACGCATACTAAGCGCGGAGCCATGCAAGCTGAGACAAGTTGAGTTTTACTGTTTTCAAAGCTGTGTGAATTAAATGTACTGCAGTCATTTGTGTAAATTTACACCAAGTTACCACATTTGTTGTAGTAATTTTTTTTATTTACACTTCAATCGTGTAGTTATCAATTCAAAATGTAATTAAGCTACAATAAATGTAGTACGATTTACTTACTATTAAGATTGTAATATGTTTACATGAATCTTTTAGAGTGTACAATTGATTTACACCATTCACCAGCTATCTGTGGAAAAACAATGGAAATCTACTAAACAAAACACTCGCGAAAACTTGTACGGCGTAAAACGAATATAAACCGCGGAGCTGTGACTTTCATGTGCTGTCAACATGTTACACATCAATTTGAGGTGTTCTTTAAGGAGGAACACAATGGCAGCGTTTAAAAAATGGAAAAATATTTCAGTTATAATTTATTGAAAATCTTATAATTTCTCATATATTTAATGGGATGGAAAGAGATAGTAAGTGAGAACGAGATAAATGGAAAATTATGTTACACACTCAATTTCTTCAAAATTAAGTCAGCGCCATATTAAAGCACAATTCAGAAAATTCATCAGCATTCAGAAAAAATAATAAAAAATAATAATATTTTTTTGTAAAATGATAGAAGGAAAAAAAAAGATTATTTCCTTGTAGAGCTTTGTTTATGGTTGTTGGTTTCCACACAAATCTGGCGATAATCTGGGATAGTCAGTCAGTGATTGACAGTGATCGTCTGAAGATCGTTTATAATGAAACCGACAAAATCAGCAAAAGTGGATCGAAAAAGTGTAAAAAAACTTAAACCTAAATACTACAGCCAGAGGAAGCTGTACAGAAAATTTGAAAGAATAGCTCTAAGGGATACAGATAATTCAAAAACTTCAATAAAGGATCATTGCTGCGTTACCCACCAGCCAACAAGCAAAATGCAGCAGAAGGAACTACCCGGACATTCTACGGCCAAATATCACACCACAGGGCAACAACGCAAAACCACTGGGCACCAACCAGGAACATCAAACAAACGCATCATAAATACAAACAATGTAAGTAAGCCATTCTCTAAAAAGCCTAATAAATTTAGTTTGCTAAGTCAGGATACGGCTGAGGCTGACACTCAGCTAACGATAAAAGAAAAACTTCCGCTGATAGTCACCTACAACATTGAAACTAAACAGACAATAGACACATTAAAGACGTTCACGTTTCAGCCTTCACTCACATCCAAGTTAAGAAGACCAGCGATTTCATGAAGACAAAGGAGCTTCTAGAAGCTGCCAAAAACCAGTACTACACGTACACCCCAAAACACCTCAAAACCCATAACGTCTTACCTTACTCAAAAACCTTGGCTAGCAATCTGGCTGCCAAAGGCATTAAAGAGATCATTAAAGTCTCCCGATTCAGTACCGAATCAACGAATTCAAAAAAGCTTCCGTAAAAAATTTCTTTCAGCCAAATATTCCCTTTGCTAACCTTTTCAAAGCACCTAGTCAAACCTATCTACCAAGGCAACCACAGACTCAAAATTCTAATTTCGCATTCTTGAATAACGAATGCCAAAACTTATTTGGTAACAACTTCCCCAGCATTCTTAGGCAGATATACGAATTTCTGCCTCAATATAAAAAGCTTTCCTCACCTGACGAGAAAAAATTGCTCTCGTATCATTCCTTTTTCAGATCTCGCAATGAGCTGTCAACCGATATCAACGAAGTCAGCAAATATCCACAATCTAAAAATAATGGCACTTAATTTAAACTCCATAGTTAGCAAAATTAAAAGACACAATTTAGAAATACTCCTCAATGATAACAAACCGCATATGGTTCTCCTGACAGAAACAAAACTGAACAATAAACATCAAGTTCAGTTCAGAAACTTCGCGTTCATTCGCACTGAGAGAACTACCGGAAACGGAGGTGGAACTGGTATTTTAATTCGTAACATTTTCATTTTCACACAAATTCAATTCCCACCGAATTCAGTTCCATAGAACACACAACGCTAAAACTGACTTGCGACAAATCCGAGTTCATCATCTCCTCGGTCTATCATACCAACTCTCTCGCGCCCACCATAGATCCCCACGAGCTCAACCAACTTCTCCAGCTAAAAAACTGCATCCCCCCGAATAAAAACGGATTCGTTATAATCGGTGACGATCTTAACTCCAAACATCCATTCTGGCTAAACACCCATTCTAACGCTTTAGGAATCGCACTCCACAACTGGTATACGAATAATGCTACAAACCTAAGTATTAATCTACTGTCATACCTAGACCTGTTCTTAGTGTCGACAGATCTTAACATAGAATTCAACCCAAACTACCAGCCCTATTAAGAATCTGAGCCATTCGAATCCGACCACGATAGCATAATCCTTAAAACCATAGGCGATGAAAAAACATCCGCGCCTATCCCTATAGAAATCCTCAACTAATCTTACAGACTCAGACATACAGTAAACCGTGACCTCCAAGACCTAAACATACCTACAAACCGAAACCTTAGCACCGAAGAAATTGACGAGTTCATTAATAACTTAGACAATATTATCATTAACGCAATCGAAACTTCCATACCGAAATGCATAATTAACAGTAATTCCCAGATACCTCTTCCAGAATTAATATTAAAGCTAATACAGACAAAGAACAAAATCAGAAAAATCCTCCACAGAGTCTTCCAATTCCTCAAACGAAGAATTAACATACTAAACATTCTAATAAAAAAACAAATTAACACACACTATAACTCACATTGGAAGGAAAAACTTGCTAACATAAAAATGGATAACAACACATTTAAAATAAGCAAAAACCTGACAAACTCTAAGCCCCTTTCCCCTTAGTTTTAAGACAAGACTAATGAGTTTTTGTTCGATGGCTTTTTTCTCATAACTAAATTTAGAATAGATTTTATATAAAAAAATTTCCTTCAGGTAACTAAGCTTATAAATATAAGTAGAAATTAGGGTAAAGAGCATTAAGGTCTCTGTCTAATTATAAGCCACTTTAGAATAACTTTAAGAGTAAATTAACACTGTCATATAATGTAGGTCAATAAAAATTTGTTACTCAAAATTTAAGAAATTTGGATCGCTGTCTTGTTTTTTCGGCAGTTCCACAGTTTACGTCGTGAGGTCCAAATCATCCAGTGGTTTTGTAATTTGCCAACATTGTGAATTTTGCTTGATATCTACTCATGGTATGTGCAAGTTTATATGCAATAGCAGGTGGAGGAAACATTGTGAAAACTGTGATATTTTGACTGAAAATTTTCATTTTGTTAAATAATTAAGGAGTTGGTGGTAAATTGATCCAACTGCCATCTTCATTTCGTACTGACTAACATACATATGTAAGTCTCAATATTGCCTGAAAAATGTTTAATTTACACATAAGCTTGGAAATTGTTTATATTCTGTATATAATGTACGTTTGATTATTTTAATGCTTTTTGTTCACAGGTATATTATATTTATTCTATTAGCGATTATTTCTTTGCCAGAACCACTTATTTGTTGGAGCTATGAAAGATTGCTTTTCTGCGGTGCCTGTGTTGTTGATCTTCTGTTGGTGACCTTCAGTCGTAGTTCATGGGTAGAGCTGGATGAATACCAATACTAATAGTTTTTCATCGAACCGGGTAAGAGTCTTACTAAATATTTTCTGCAAACAGTCGAATGGTCTTAACATTGTGAATTTGAATGCAAAGAGCTTGAGGCCTAAACTAGATAAGATGCGCGATATATTTTCTGCCTCGGATGTACATATTATCTTGGTGTATGAGACTTGGCTGAAACCCCACATTCCGTCCAGTCTTATAGTGTTACCTGGATATAGACTTCTCAGAAATGACAGGTCAGGAAGAATCGACGGCGGGGTAGCAATATATAGTATGTAAGATATTGTTTTCGGTCGCGAATTATCTGTGTCTCGCATTCTGCTTTTCTAGAATCTTTGTGTGTTGAGGTTAAAGTTGGTGCTGAAAAATGTTTGCTATCTGCTGTGTACTTCCCGCCAAATATTTTTTCTCTTGAAAACGTAAGGGAGCTAAGAAACACCTTTACACAACTTGTACATAGATACCCAAATGTTATCTTTGGGGGGAACTTCAATGTAAACATGACCCCGTCTAATAGCACAACTGACATCATTTCATTTATACTGCAATTTCTTAATCTCAGTATTGTTAATGGTCTCCCTACTTACTTTAATGCGGTAAATCCATCAATGCTTGACTTATTTCTTACTGCTGATATAGAGGAGCTGTTCCTTTTAATAGTCAAATTAGTCCTCCGGCTATTTTTGACCATGATTTTCATTTCATGACGTACAACATTAATATATATGGCTATCCAATGTATAAAACAGTTGCGTATAGAAATTATCAAAATTTAAACCTAGATTCTCTGGAAAATGAATGTACCATGCTGCTCTGGGATAGTATCATTTCATGTATTTCAATCGAAGATAAGGTGGACATTTTACAACAAATTGTACATTACCTTCATGATGGGTATGCCCCTATTCAAACACGACATTTTAGAGACAGCGGTTGTCCATGGTTCTCGGCTGAAATCAAAAGACTTATAGCTGAGCGTGTCTACTTATATTACAGATGTCGTAGATTTAGATCTACTGATATCTACAATCAATCTAAAATTGTACGTAATAGGGTCAATTTGAGGATACGTTCAGCTAAGAGGAAATATTATGAATCGAGATTAAATAATTCTTTACTTTGAGAAAAAGACAAGTTCGATTCAAACATTGATCCCAATGTAATGAATATTCACTTCTCTAATACCTATATATTCCTCCTTTGCCAGTGGTTCCCTACTTCAAGGCGCTGTGTCAGATACTAGTGCTACCAATGATCTGCGTGCTTTCTGTTTTAGATGTGTTGAAGTTGAGGAAGTTTTTGCTGCGGTCAGAGCTATTAAGTCAGAAGCAACCGGCCCTGATGGCATTTCTCCTAAATTTATAAAAATTCTTTTACCTTGGATACTCCATCCTATAATTAATATTATCAATACCTGCATCACTACTTCTCAGTTCCCTTCTAGCTGGAAAATCGCAACGGTGGTACCGGTGGCTAAAACCAATAAAGCGAAAGATCCCGGGGACTTCCGGCTAATCAGCCTGTAATGTTTTCTAGCGAAAGTGATGGAAAAGCTATTGACCTGGAAAATCGTACAATATCTTGAGACCAATAATATTCTAAAGTCATGCCAATCTGGTTTCCGCACGGAGAAAAATGAATATGTCAAATTGAACGAAATCATTGTTTAAACCAAACGATTTCGAGTTTAAAACGGTGCCAATGGCACTTAACGTTTGTTTTAACAATTAGCAAACGTTCGTATTGAACGCATGTATCCTGATTGTAAAAATATTCACATCAAACAACCTTGCGTTCATTTCAAACGTATAAAATGTTCAAGAAATAGAACATTTTTGTCATGCAAATTGAATTTCATTTACGTTCAAAATTGAAATGATTGAAAATATTAACATCAAAAAACACTGCGTTCATTTGAGCAATATAAACTTTTAAAAAAATTGAAAATTTTCGAGTTCTAAATGAAAACTTGTTTAATTATGATTAAAATTTCACTTATCAAACATATGTACATTATATACTTCTGTATAAGTATTTCACTAAAAATTTGTTTATGATGAGGAGTTGATGGTAACTCATTAAATCAACTAATGGCAGAGGCACACCCGGTATCATCAGTTCGAACATCTGGCTGTAATTTTTTGATTAAGAAATACACAATATTATTTAATATCTAAGTTAAAAAAGAAACACATACATACTCACAACAGAACCAAATTCTGTTTCTGCCACAATTTCAGTTTTGCCTGAAATTTTGCTATAATTTTTATGATAACTGGCAAAAAAATTTCGACAGTGAGCGCTTTGTTAATGTACTCAATTCCAAATTCAGCTTGGAGAAAGATATTCAAATGAGTGAACATAGGCGAAATACCAAAATTAAAAGAAAACCTTTAAGTTGCGAAAACCAGACTCCTGACTCGAAGTATGAACGAACTGAAGTAAAGCTACAAAAATAATACTAAATTTAACTCTGTTGACGATCAAAGTTAAGCCGTTTTGCTTTCAAAATGAACAACAGACAGGTTAATGAAAATGCAAATACATTTAGCTATCATACTGAACGTCAAAGTATTCAGCACGAATTATTTTATTCCCATTTCATAGTGAATTATTAAATTGAAAACCTTTTTTAAACCCGCAGACGTTTACGCGTTTTAGGAAAATCTTTCAGTTTCAATATGTTTTCGTTTATTTTAATAGAAAGGTAGTTGAATGAAACGAATTCAATCGAATATGCAGTTTAAACGCGTCGTGCGTTTGTTATGCATTTTTATTTTTCTCTCCGTGCACAAATCGCATAGTTCGAAACGGCTCTATTAAGAGTTGCAACCGATATACGCAGCTCGTTAGATAAGGATGATCTATGTGTCCTAGTTCTACTTGAGTTTTCTAAACCCTTCGACTCGGTAGGCTACTCTAAATTATTATCTAAGTTCTCCACTAAATTTCAATTTCATTCAACTGCAGGTTCCCTTATCCGCAGTTTTCTGTCTGGCAGGTTTCAGCGTGTAAGAATAGGGAACAGTTTTTCTGATGCCTTGCCTCTTACTCATAGTGTGCCACAAGGATCTATTTTGGGCTCTTTGCTTTTCAGCATGTATATTAATGTACTTCCTGAGGTTATTGAGGATTGTAAAATTCACATTTATGCTGATGATGTGCAGTTATATATTAGTCGTGCCATTGGTCTAATGGAAGATTGTATCGACCATTTAAATTCTGACTTGACGAATGTGTCGAGTTGGGCGACTAATAATGGTTTACAACTGAACCCCCAAAATGCCATTGCATTCCATTTTATCGACGTCCGATTGAAGTTTCTGATTTACCGCCTATATTTCTGGATAATCAAGTATTAGAATTTACTGATCGTGTGCGAAATCTAGGGGTTTTCTCAACTCCCGGATGAAATGTTGTTGTTAGTCATATTTTGGGAAAAGTTTATGATTGTATTCTGCAATTTTACCTGTTAGCATTCGTCCCTGCTTTTACCCTACCATTCAGCTAGCTGTCTAATATTCCCGCACTTGGATTCTGTATGCTCAATGAAATTAACTGTTGCATTCAATGACTGTACGAAGTTTGTGTTTGGCCTAAAAAGATTTGATCATGTTTCACCACATAGTAGCCATGTGCTTGGTTGTCCCTTGATGGAATATTTAAGGCGTAGGCTTCTTGCATCCATTCACAAAATTATACGCTCCAAAAAGCCTCGGTACCTTTTTAACCAACTTGAATTTCTAAACTCTGGCAGACATTTCAACTTATTGATACCTAGGTTTAATTTGTTCGAGCTATTCGGGCCTGGAATAATTTACCAACTGATGCTGAGCGTGTGGATTCGACTGATAGGTGCTGGAGGTTGATGGCACAGAGTTACACTGCCACCACCTAAAATGTTTCCGTTCTGAAGGGGTAGTCCTAGCAATGATCGAGTATATAATTTCAGTAATTTTAGTTTGTTGATTGTTAATATTATACCTTTTTGTATTATATAAATCTTTATTTTTATTTATTTACTTATGTCTTATTTTATATTTCACATATACATTTTACAACTTATTTAAAGTATTTAGTTTAAGTTTTTAGTAAGCTAGTTAGTCCAACGTTCTTTGTACTAAAAAGATGTGTAATCTTATTGTACGTTAAGACTTTAATAAATCTAAATCTAAATCAGGAACTGCTTGTTTGCGTTACAGTGGCTGTTATTGGTTTATTGTGGAATTAGATTTTATACTTGCTCATACGAAATGTTGCTAATTACGATACGATCAATATAAATTTCTTTTTAATTGAAAAGTTATCTTTCTTAAGTTCTAACTGACCACATATAATTAATAAAATTCAGCTTGAATCAAAAGAAAGATGGTAAACATATGAATATATTCTCGATGATTTCATTAAACGACCCAGAGTGTTCGAAATGGGTCCTCTAAATGAAATGAAATTCAATTCAATTCAATTTATTAATCTTAGGCCATAGTACAATTACCGAACAATATTGCGGAGAAAGACTACTACTAATACTAAAACTAATACTAATATTCATATATAATTAGAATAGAAAAATAAACAATAAGGAAACATTTGATAGCTAATTCAAAAATAAATTTAATGATAAAAAAGAGAACAGAAAAAGAGAAAAAAAGAAAAAGAAAAGAAAATGAAATAAAGTAAATTGCATTATAAATTGGTAGAAAATTGTAAAACAAGAATTGTTGTAGAGTCGAGATCGGAGGCAAAAATACATATAAAGTATGTATATATGCGGATTATGAAGTTAGATTGTTGGGAGGAATATATTAGGTAATCTGCTTCCGAAAGACACCCAGCGAGCACATTCCCTGCAAATCAGCAGGAAGTGAGTTCCACACACGAACTGTTCGAACGAAGAAGGAGCTCTCCAGAATGGAATGTCTGGTCGAGGTATCAAGATGTTCACATTTCTCGAAGAATGCATGAATACAAGCTTCAACTATACAAATAAGTTTATGGAGGAATATTAAAGCCTTGCGAACCAAGTGAACATTCAAAAAGCAGTCAAGTAGAGCGTGCCGATGTGGAGAAACATGGTCAAAGCATTAGAGCGTACAGTCGTTGAAAGCAACATTGATCTTTCTTCGACAGACAGCGTCTAGGTATGGAAAAATCACGCTGCCACTGGTAAAATAAGGCATGAGTAGAGTTTTGACAAGCTTCAAGCGTAATGATTTAGAGAGGATACTAGCCGATAGCCGCAGTCTGTGGAGACCAGTACAAATACGACGTACAGCACTATTGATATGATTACAGCACATTATTGAGGCATTGAAATAAACTTCCAGGTTACTCACCGAATCACTATATAGCAATATCTTCGAATCTAAAAAGACGGAATGAAGATCATTGACATCCAAAGTCCCTCTAAATATCGCCATGGATTGTGGCCAAATGACTTTCTACGGTCCAAGTTGAAACCTTAACTAAATCGGAATTGATGCGGTCTGCACAATCGTCCATGAGGCCTATTGGGCGTGCCAAATATAGCTGAACATCATCCGCTTACAAGTGAATACTGCAATCCCCAATAACATCATGGAGGTCATTAATGTAAGTACAGAACAATACCGGACCAATTATGGATCCCTGGGGGATGCCCACATATTAACGAAAGCGTATTAGATATAGAGTCGCCGACCTTGACCTGTTGGGATCTATCCGACAGGAAAGAATGAATTAAGCTAACGGCAGACGAAGAAAAACTAAACTTATCTGACAACTTAGACAGCAATTTAGCATGGCTAACTAAATGATTCGGGTTGCAGCAATAATGAGGTAATAACTCCGTGAATTTACTTTTTTGCTTTAAATTAATTGTGGCAGAAACACTTAAATTTAAAATTATCGTAAGCTAGAACATAAATTTTCTTATACTTAGTACATAAAGAGAATGAAAATAAACGAAATATAAACACTTAAGTGAATATAAATCAAGACAAAATTAACATAATTATAAGTAACACAATAACAAAAAAGTTAACTTAACACTCATATTTTTTGAGAAAAATGTAATTATAAAGCAAAGGCACATGTCACAAATTACTTTCCATCTTACAACTGTAACTCTATGGTTACACAGTGTCACAAGTGTATTCATTTAAGAAATTTTTATATATAATTATGTTTACTCAGAACTCACTCAGTAAAACAGTGCAACATACGCGGATTCGATGTTTTCTATGTTTAGTATGTTCAAAATTCGGTATAAAAATCCGAATTTCTATTAAAATAAAGCATAAATTTATGTAATTCGGAAAGTTTGACGAAATGTTAATTTAATTAATTTCGAGCACTTTCATTCAATTCTAAAAATATTTTTTGATAGCAAACTTATAATTTTTTTTTTGTATTCAAACAGAGAATGGCACCAATGCCAATATCAACCTTATGGCGAAACCCACCTCTATAAAAGGCTGAAGCAGTGACCTAGGAGCTCTCTTTTTTGGATAATATTTCTGGTGAAATGTAAAAGGCAACAAACGATATTAAAGTAAAAGACTGAACTCAGCCAATGACATAGTAACGTTGTCTGAATGTGATCCTTTGTGTAGTTTTAAGAGTGAATTATTTAAGTATAAAATTAAAAATTTAATTTGAAATGGAAATTAAGAATTATTAAAATTTTGGATTATAAGGTACTTGAGGCAAATAAAGCCTAGCTTAAAATAAAGTTTCAAAATTATGTTTAAAATGAAAACACATTGAGATGTCTCTCACATACAGAGACAATAAGTAAAGGTGATCGAAGTTTCCGTTCAGTTGCGTCAAAAGCTTTGTGCGAGGTGGATGTTATTGCGTAGTGTAATCAAAATTATAGGAAAAAATCTGGTAATTTTTATCCCTTTTCATTACAATTTTGATTTGTGTTGTTAAATTAGTATATATTCACGTTTTAAGCTTTCTATATGCAATACTACTTGCCTATTTAATTAGTTAAAAACAAATGTGAAAGTTATTTTATTACCACACGACTAATAAGGCCTAACACGTAGGCTTTGTTATCCTTTCCTTGTTGTGTTTATTATATTATTACAGATTCAATGCTATGTCTAAGAAAACGTGATCTGTGGTCTCAAGATAGCCTATCGGCTGCAGTTCAAAGAGGTCAGTTATATACTTATCAAGCAGCGGCGCGACATGGTATACCTCGAAGAACACCGAGAAATCACTTGCCCAGTGGGAAAATTACGAAAGAATTAGGATGGAAATCCACATAAAGAAAAGAAGGGAGAAGAATTATTAAATTTGCACAAATAGCCATTCCATTAACGCTAAAAGTTATTCGCAGAGATTAGAATAACATACCTAATAATTTCAATAAAGAAGAATGTCTCGCTGGAAAAGACTGGCTTGTACTATTTGTAAAAAGGAATCCTACTTTGGCGAAATGTAAAGCACAACTTTCAAACACAGTACGAGTCCCTGAAGCTAAGCAAAGTTATCGTATTCGAACTTTTTAAAGAAGTTGAAAAGCTTTATGATGAAATACACCCACATGATCATTCTGACCGTATTTACTACATGGATGAAAAGGGAATTGGAAATTCCATTCTACCAATGATCCCTTTTAGAAGTCAGAGAAATAAACTTGAGTTCGATGACCATTTACCTACTTGATTAATTGTCCGAATGGCCCAAAAAGGGAGCATGACTACAGAGCTATTCGTGGATCGCCGATAAATGTCTCATATTATTCGATGGTGCTAAGTATCATTTGGGCTTTAGTATATTAGAAGAAGCCAAAAATAATGACATAGTTATTTATTGCTTACCTTCAAACACTACACACGAGCTTCTATACCTCTTGATAATGCTTTCTATAGACCATTTAAACAATACTGGGATCAAGAAGTCGTACAGTATTTATATTAAAATCCTGATAAAATATTGACAAAAACAAGATTTAACATAATTTTATCTAAAGGATCTTTGTCCATTAAATGCAAATGCCATACCAGAAATTGCTTTTGCTCCTTCGGTACTTTTCCAAGTGCACAAACTCGTCGGACTTCTCCAATTACGTCCACTAGTTAATTGTAAGTTACAAGACGATCTAGTTCTGAATCTTCCGATACTGAATTACTGAATGAATTTATCCAGAGGTCTTTCGTAAAAAGATCTGATCGAATTTACAGTTCATCATCTGACTTTAAAAATGATAATGTTGATAATGCATTCTCTATTCGTTCTTCACAAGTACAGATTTGCCCAGCAGATAAGGATGGTAAAGCATCGTTAATAAACCTTCACGAAAACACATAATTCAAACACGTAATGCCAATGCCAGACTATTCAGTCATTAAATACAAAACGAGACGAAAAGCTTTAAATTACAAAGGACAAAGGACCTCTGTCCCAAAAATAATTGAAATAAATATCTGTTGCTTGCCCCCTTATGCGAAACCACTCGCCTAGTAATCAAAATCAATCTTAAATTAAAGACAATCGTTACAAAGCAAAATCGAAAAAACAAACCAATTTCCGGCATCAAAAACGTAAAATATAATTAGATGTCACGAGTTATATCAGCTTAAGCTCGTGACGACGAAAACAACAAAACGCTAGAGTTTCACTCACCTGGAAAAACATGTGACCATGAATCACATTTTAATTATCGCTTATGAGATTTCAGAAAGCACAATTTTCTCATGAGACAATTTCCTGCAAAACGAAATAAAATTAAAAGTCAGGAAAGTCTTTAATAAAAATTAGTGTATAGTTTTAAGCTGGTGCTATTCTTTACTTTGTATGTGTGTGTGTTTTTTTTTCTATAACTTTTAATGTTCTAATTTTTATGGGGACCCCTAAGTCACGTGATGATTGTCAGTCGTACTGCCATAATGCATTATGTAATTTTCCGGTGGGTTAGTAGCGCCCAATCATTGAACTGAATTATATTTATGTGAATGGTCTAACTATTCCTGGCAGTAGTGGGCTCACAAACCTAGGTAGTTTTACTCTAAAAATGCAACATGGCAAACGACTGACTTCTACATAAAGGGGAGCAATCTAAGCAATCAGGCAATTTAGTTTCGGCAGGGTAGCTTTGGATTAATAACTCCAAGCCAGAAATATTTTACAGATTTGCACAGTTGTTTCAATTTTTAAAAGTCAACTCAGAGAGTTAGTGGGGCTTTAGATTTATTACCAATCCAAAAATATTTCTGTCAAAAATCTTTAAATATTCCAAATTTAGAATATGTAGCATTTTTATGCGGTGTGACATTATCAAGGTACATATGTTTTTCTAAATAAAACTTACCATCATCGTAATAAAAGGATTTGTGGTTTTGGAAGAGTAGTCTCAGAGCGATATTCGGGTCTTGGGTTAACTACCAATACATGATAATTTCTCTGAAATATATCTAAAAATTGCAGACTTAGAACAGCATTTTATTTAAGTATATTTAAATTGCTCTAAAGTTAAAAATTACTTTATTTTTTTTGTTTAAGATAGTTTACCTTAAAGGACATTGACAAAGTATGGACCAAATGCTGTCCAGAAATGGGAGTAGCTCTGAGAAGTTTCTTTCGTTAATATATAAATAAAAATAATAATAAAAAAAATATCAGTTCGAGAGGCAATAAATTGATGTATTTTTTAAGAGTTTATACTGTGCGTATTTTTTCTATGTGCGGAGATTAATTGCGGGGCGGCAGGCGAAGCCTGAATTTCGATTTGCCCTCAGAGGAAGGGGAGGGGGAATTGACTCTTGACTCCCTGGACAGACTTTGATGCGCTTCGGTTTATAGATTAGTGTTGGCCTGAGGAACAAATTGCACTAAGTGTTTATTCTGGACAGCACTTGGTTCATATCTCCCATACAAAAACTGTCAATGTCCTTTGAATTATTTACGAAATTTAATAAATTTGAACTGAACTAGAATTTAACTTAGTCTTTTTTGTTTTGAACGTTACTTACTATTTTTATTTCTCAATGTAGATTAGAACGACTGTAATTTAGATTCAAATAAATTTAAAATTAGGAAATTGAAGTAACTAAGTAAAATTTGTATAAGATAAAATCAAAATTTGGACTGAGTTGAAATTATATATAAACGAGATCTTATAATTTGCTGGCAAGCTGCATAAGGCCATAAGAGTCCCCAACCAAGCGCGAACTTAACGGGGATGTAATTACCTCCCGTCCCTCAACCTAGTTCTTACTTCTTACTGTTTAGTGGAATTGTTGATTACAAAGGTCGTTATCAACTCACCCAAGTAGCACCATATAACTTAAAAGTCGTATAAACCTTCTGTGTGTCATATGACGTCGATATAACTGTGCACTACGACAAAATTGTAATAAAGTTAAGTCTTATTATAGGTCACAATTAATTAATTTTATAAACATCGTGAAAAAGTCTGTAAGTAAAGTAAATTAATTCAGCTATTAGAATGATTCATATACGTTAACTAAACGACTCTTCCTATTAGAGTAGTATTGCTGTCACAAAACAGACATAATAACTATGTTAAATTCCTAATATGACCGAAATAAGACAGCCATACGCATAATGGTCGGATATATGTACGTCGCATACTAGTTGGATGTAGTGAAGTTTTAACCCGACTGTTTTAAGTCTGATCGCTCGTATTTCTCACTAGTATACCACTAATAAGTTACAATACGACATAAATGTCAAAATGGGCTCAAACAGGAAGGCTTCTAGACATTCTTCCACTTATTACAGGCGAGTCGTTAAGCGTTTAAGGTCAAAACGAGATATATGTAGGTAAGAACATTACTTTGATTTCAAAACAACAAAATAATAGAGATTATTTCGATTCATAATTTGGATAATGAACTGTGCATATATGAGAGAGAAATACTGGCACTAATTGACTTTTTGACACACCATTCAAATCATCTCGAATAAATATATACTCCAGCTTGGGACAAAAAGGCATACCAGAATACTCTAGAGTAATTAATATTTAGTGTAAAACGATAAGGTTATTTTACAAAACGCAACTAATCTTTATTCCTTTAATTCACACAGTTGATTTATAATTACATTTATATAATGTATGTATATGTAATAAATGCAGATTACACAAATAATATCACAAAAAAGACCTCGTTAATTCACATTTAATTTTTTTTTTCAAACTTTGGTATTGTACTTATTGTAACTATTATTAAATCGTAAAACTAAAAAAATTCAGAGTTGAAAAAAAAGAACGAAAAACTCCACAGTAACTAGTCCTCTCTGGTATTTAATCTAAAAAAGTAAAATAAATATTTTTCCAAAAGCAGAATCAATTAAAATTTTTAAATGTACCTTTTCTTACGTGATTGAACATTTCTCTTTGAAGACCATCGAAGCTTTGTGTCATCCAGGTCGAGAATAGCCCTAACTTTTGCATACTTTAAAATCCTAGTTTTAAAGAACTTTTCATTATCAATATAAGTAAAAGTTCTGTCAGCCTCATAGACAATATCGTGAAAAAATTTAATCGTATTTTTCAAAGAAACAAATGCCATAACTTTGTCTTTATTGTCATGGATAGTTTTCTTCGGTAGATACCACTTTAAACATTTTAACTGTTGCGCAACAAAAATCGACGCCACTGGCACGAGGTATGGAAGTAATCTGTCAAACTTGTATCAGTCGCGTAAAGATCGGAGGGAAGGCACAGACATTAACGTAATATAAGAGTCGTGCAAGAGTTGTTTATTAGTCATATTTTCTAATTTAAGACTGAAAACTATCTTAAATACAACTAAAGCTGTATATACGTCGCTATACAGTCACAAATAAATGCGAAATATTTTTATAGATAGAAAATCAAGAGAATTGAAAATATGAGAATTTTTTTTCCATTTACTAAGATTTTCAATTTAATTTTCCGGTTAAATTGCAGTATTTTTAATGTGGAAAATTTAGGGATCTGATTCACATTGCTGAAAATACATTTTGTAGCCAAAAATAATATTATGTAAATTTCAATAAAGCATTATGTAGACTTATATTGTAATAAATAGAAGGCCCGTAATTTATACACACCTATTTTACAAAACTACACAATAAAGTTTTCTCCGCAATACATTTCAACTTTTGCGAGAATAAATCCAACTCAATTACAAAAATAACAAGAGTATAATATTATTGTATTATAAATATTATAGTTAGGATTGTTTTTGTAAAAAGCTTTTATAGTTTCTAGAATTTTGACTTTCAAAGGACTAAAAAGTTTCATGAAAGTTATTACAAGGTTTTACTATTGTATGCTATTATGCAATTAATCAATCATGCCGAAAACGTACAGCAGATGTAAAAAGGTTTTAAACGTGTTAAATTGTCAAATTTAAAACCGTTCTCTGATACTTGTTTGATTTTATTTATGTTGTGAAGAAGTCATTTTAGTGGTTACAAATGAGCTACAACAGCGTCCTATAACTGAAATACGATTCCCCATTTTACTTATATGAACGTTTTGTATATGATTTAATCATGTCGTAAGTGTAAGTCATTATGACAACGGTCAGTCATAAGAAAGTGACACGACTTTCTTATGACTCGATTGTGCTACTTGACCTCTACCCACCCAGTATATTCTGCCGTATTTTCCAATGAGAAAATGGCAAATATTCCATATGAGTTTTTACTAGACACCTACCGGTTTTTCTTTTTGGAGTCCAGTCCTAAACAGCAGACCGTGAACAGGGCATACAAAAAAATTGTAACACAACACAACCGATAAGCTAAGTTAGCATTATAGAGCAACTAACTAAAACTTTCTGCTATTATTGGGCAATTAAAGCATAAACATAAATTTCCCCCACCACCAATTTAAACGATATTTTCGTTAGCGGTACTGATAACTAGATTGTACTTATTAGGTTATTTCATTTATTTCTTTATGACTTTAATCGCGGTTTAAATCACCAGAAAACGAATTTTATATTGCAGAAAAACAGTAACTGTTTCTCATCAGTCACAATTCTCTCAACAGTAAAAGACAGTAAAAGAGGTATAATTACCGTGTTCCCGAACAAAATGTTGAAAATGATATTCTATTAGGGAGGGGAAGTACTTTTACTCATATATCTATCCGAAAATATTCTAAAATGTAATGTGAAGAACAACATATTTTTCAAAAATGGGCCTTTTCCGTGTCTGATATTCTTCTGCCCAACAGAATTTTCCGAAACATAATGGAAAAACACATTTTCAAAATTAAGTAGGTCCAAAAATACTCCGAGAGTGAATTTTAATTTGATAGAACTAAATTGCAAAATTCGCGTAAATTATCGCTTATCTAGATTTTATTTGAGTGAACTGATTATGAAACACACCTGCACACCTGCATTCAGCCATTTTTTTTTAATTATGAATTTCAAGGCAAGTTTTGCATTCATTTAAATACAAAAGGAAACTGTTTCCTATGATACACAAATTTCATCAGACAACAAGATTTCATAGAAAATTCTGAACCACTTTATTTTCGCATTTAATGCTTATTCTCTTCCATATATACAGTATTATGGGATTAAAGAGGGAGCTTTTGGGTTAAAATAGAACATGCGACGAAACCATTATCACATAATCATTCTAAAGCCCATGTTTCAGCTCAAAGGGCTACAGGATTTATATCCGCCAATACGACGTCATTTACGATTACATCGTCTGGTCAAATACGCTTTTGCAGCACTGAAATATCTATAAACAGGAGGCCATCCAAACATCGGTTTACCTCGGATGTAAGCTAAATCCTGTGTTAGAATATCCCCACCACACGGCGCGTATATACCGTCAATGCCTTGACATGGTGGATTTAATGTCACTCTAGAAGGAAATGGATACGGCAGGGGCATTTCAATTAAGTAAAAGAGTTCGCGTTTTTGTGTGCATTCAGAAGTTTCATTTGCTTTTCGCACGCTATTTCAACCTGTTGACAGGATCCAATTAAAATCAGCTAAAGGCGCAGTCTGACCATGTAATGAATCAGTTCGGATGTTATCAATATATGTATATATATGTACAAATATATGCATGTATAAGCTTTGAACATCATGCTCTTGTTTCTTGTGTCGAATCCTCAGATGGTTGAAACTTGTTGAGTTCGTTTAGTTCTTGCAAAACGTTTGTAAATGACCGTCCCTTAACGTACAGAAAATTTTAAAAGGCGTTTTTTCCGTCCTGATAGTGTAATTGGAGTTTGGTGAATGGAGAATCGACGGAGTTGTAAATATTTCATTATTGCTTTCCTCGGAACTCCTTCGATATTGTGGGACGATCGAAAAACTTTAAATGATACTTTAGGAGTACAATTACTATAAGTGCCGAAAGATACTGAAACTGCTATAATTATTGGCAATGATTTATGCACTGAGGGAGAGAATGAAGTCAACAAATCTCAGTTAATTAATAGAATATACAATGAACAAACTTAAGTCATTTCTAGATCTAATTAACATGCATTTTGCATGTACACAGTCTGCATTAAATGCAAAGTGAGTCTATTATAAGTTAGTAAAGGTTTTTATATAAAATTGAAGGACTTTAATATACATAAGACTTAAAAAGAGTTAAGGAAATAGTTTTGCATGAATAAGTACTTTAACTTTTCAAAAGAGCTAGTAGGGAAAAATTGGATTAATAGTAAATGCAGTAATTTTAAGTTGCCCTCATTACGAGTCCCAATATCTGTCAACAAAGCTAATTTGGCGGGTTCATTGCTAAAGTGAACCAAGTCGACTTTTCTAACTGATTATATTGATTAGAGCTGGTCCATTACTTCTGTAAAAAAAAAAAAATGCACAAATCTTTGTCAAGTATTTTGGTTTTTCCTCTTCTTTCCGGCTTTCACTCTTTAATTTTCAAACTGGGATTATTTTTTCTTTAAAAGAATTCACATTGCTCGTTCGTTGAGTTAAAAAAACTTCAAGTTATGAATTTGATTCACTTTAGCATTGAGCCCGCCATTTATCCTTTCGGCTGGGAAAAATAAATTACTCGAAGAAGATTTCTCCTCTAACACACTGAACTTTATTGAAAATAATTTCAATAAATTTACAAAATGCATTTTAACTCCAAAAAAATGATTGAGATTTCATCAGTATCAGACGAGAAATCTTCTTCGTATAATTTCTACTTGGTTTATCCATGTACCGCCAGGCGAAAAGGGGGAACAATCACCCAATTTGAAAAGTGCAATAGGAAATCTTACCACCATATAATTCACACTTACCTTTTATAAAAAGTATTTATATGGGCAATTGGTGTGACCTCCATCATTGAATTTCTATGGTAGGCGATCATAGATAACCATACTGATGAGACCTCTGGATCGCTGGATCGAACAGTTCAAATAAATTACTGCCATCTGTACGAAATCGTAAAATATTAAGAAGTACTCGTAATGCGTCTCTCCGTCCCTCTTCCTTTCCTTTCACACCGTCTCTCCACCTTCTTCCCCTACCCAACTCTCTCATTTCCGGACTTATTACCAACTTATATATTTTTAGCAAAAATTATTTTTTTTTAGAGATTTAGTAGATTTTTTCTTTGACTCTTTATTTCAATGCTGTCCTGTGTGCCTCTGGCGACTCGTCTGTGTTTGGTCGCACTTTTCTGAACATATGAACAACCACCGTGTAAATAGGGCAACATATTATTCCAGGCTCCCAGCTAGTAATACCTTGCTGAGCGTAGAAAAGCGTAGCTAGGTAGGCTTGGATTATCATAAAAAAAAAATGGTAAACATAGGAATTTAAGTGTCACGTTAGCTTCACTTAATATATAAAGAAACGGACATAAAGGTATTTAAAAAACAAAAAAAAAGGAAAACAAAATTGAAAAATAGAAACTGTTTCTTACTGTGTTTTCTTTAATAACCTATGTTCATGTCCGTTCACGCTAGCGGTCCTGCCTTTCATCTCATATCAGATACTTCGTTTTAAGCAGACATTGGTCAAGCAACATCTCGGAATAGTACCACTATTGGTTGGTGGACAACCAGACGCAGCACTCGAAGCTGACAGCTCAACACATCAGCATCAAATATGGCGCCCGTTAACACAGCTCAGCATATCGTCGACTCGTGTCAAGAGTTCAGATGGCTGGAACAACGAGACGTTAGTGTGATAGTTCTGTTCGACGCGCACTGGCAAAACCCTCGAGAATACTTCCCAAGCCATGAAATAGGGATCTATATGTATGCGTGCTTAGTCCGTTTTCTAAAATTTTCTATATTGATACTTATGGAAAAGTGCCAAACATTGACTTTATATATGCAATAGAGCCTAAACTACTATCCATACAGGAAAATAGTCATCTAGTAATTTAAAGCTTGGTTCCTTAACTTCCCAAGGGCTACACTTCCTATATACCTTACTTCACAAAATAATAAAATAGTTTTGATTACAATGGTAAGATTACATTTTACGCTCAAGGACTCTCAGCTGAGTGATAATTATATGTGCGTATGTGCAGCCGAAGTCCGAATCTGTAGGCAGCTACATTCGATATCATCAGATCACGGCATCCCATTACGGCACAGCGACATTACAATGATAACTCAGCTGAGAATTTTTGTTTCAGGAATCGTAGTCATTTGGTTAAGATAAATTTTTTTAAATAATTTTGTTAGGAAAGGTATGACAATTTTATTACGGTTCGGAAGATAAGAAAGCAAGCTTAAAATTATCAGAACACAATTTTTCTGTATGAGTAGTAGTTTAGGGCGGAAGACCTATTCAAATCAAACTTTTGTCAGTTTTACATAAGAACACTGCAAATATTTTAGAATGTAAGGACTCCGTTGGGCTTCGTATGTGGTAGGGAGGGAGTCCGTTTCATGGCTTGTGAAGTATTCTCGAGGGCTTTGGCTCTGGTCAAGTAGACATACGGTCTACTGGAATGTTCCTCCACAATATTTACAGAGTAAGATAGTGTTATTACATCCAACAATTTGAAAATGTCTCACACATCAATTTTGATATGGCAACACCAAGAAAGGGTTTCCGATTTAGCCCATTTTTTAAATTATATTTACGGTTTCTATAAAAACGCTGTATACAAATTTTCAACTCCTTACGATGACGCGCTCTCAGGTAATGATCAAATATATAGTGAAAACGATGTTGTTTTTGTATGACAACCCCACAAAAGAGTTACCCGATTGGTTCCATTTTCGAATTTAAATTCACTTTTTTTTTAAATTCATGTACAAAATTTCACTTCTCTAAGCACACGCGTTCCTCTCGAATTATTGTGAGGACGGACAGAGAGACGGATGGACAGAAGAACAGACGGACGGTCGAACAGAAAGACGGACAGACAGACAGACGGACGGACATGCAAAAATCAAATTAGCTTTTAATATTATGCATGTCCAACCCATTTTGCACTACCAGCAGAATTTCTGTGCATTACAAACGGAATGACAATCTTAGTAGGATTTCATCTCTGGGATAATGATAATGGACCCACTGGGAAATAGAGTCATTCCACGATTAATCCGGGAGCACTGTTGGATAAACTAACGAGTTCATATTCATCCTTTTTCAATTCACGCATTCCCTTTTAGTTAGGAGGGAAATAAATCTGTTCTGGGACTTTTTTTAATTATATTCCAAAACTTAAGTGATATCTTATGATGTTAAACATAATTTTGGAAATAAAGATATAAAGTCAGGGATTAAGGGTAAACAAGAAAGTGTAGAAGGCATTGGTCTATATTCTCCCTTAAGCATCTCCCAATTTGCATTTCAGAGAGCAAAAACTACTGATGGTAAAATCTTCCATATCCAGATCATTCGGATTGCACAGTATGGCCAAAATTAAATTATTTATAGAGGCTGAACTGGTGGGTAGGAGTATGGAGTTAATTGCAGGAATTAATGTCGCAATTAAACTAATGACATTCTCTCGGATATTCTTTAACACAGCTAACGTAGTACGCCCTGCCCTTCCGCAAATATGTTTATTATACTAAAATCCTAGACTGATAAAGATCTTAAAATAAGCACAAGATCAGATGGAGAGAATTACCTTTTGTATTATTAAAATCACAATAGGTACTGCTTTCCTTGCTAAATGAAAGGTGATCTGGAAATTTTGAGATGGCCATAAAACAAAACAAAAAAAACAATTTGGATAAAGTTTAAGGAGTACTTTTAAGATAACAGAAACCTCGCCGCGATTTTGCTTCACCGCATTCTAGAGTTTCGGTTACGTTGTGAAATCAAGGATGCGGTAATGTGCAGAGCCATAGATAGGATTGAAAGTCAGAGCAGTAGGCCATTGATGTATATGATGAACAAAATTAGGAGAAGAAACAGACAAAAATAAATTTCAGTCCAAGATAGTAAAACAGAATTCAGGACAAACGGTTTTGAGTTTGACTAACAGACGAGCGTGCCAGACTATGTCGGGGTCATTCGAAATACTTAAGACAGTGATGTGTGATGATTCTCTAAACTTATGTCGGAACGATTCTACATTTCAGTAAGGTATGGCATAACAAATAGAAACTTTTTTAGCAATCGTTGTTGATTTCTTTAATCTCCAGCTTGAAACGATAATCAATAACAGATGACATTAGTTAGTTTTTGATTATTGAGACAATTACAGAAAAGGCGTTTTAATGAAAAGAAGAAAGAAAAAAACAATACGAATCGCGGTGCAACTAGAAAATATATTCACTTGGATTCGCTAGTCACAAGCACAAGAATTATTCACTTTCAGAAAATAAGAAACAATCACCTCAAGTGTATCGATTTTCTCTCTCTCGTCTGTTTTCAGATTTTCAGAATGTAAGCGCCTACATATAAAGCTAATAGAAAGATGCCTTTCCACCTTCACTCAGTATATTTTGGTTGGCAATGACATGGAAGAACAAAATTCCAACAGGTACAATGACAGATTACTTATCTTAGAATATATATAACTGTATATATTCATGATTGGGTCTATCAATGCTAAGACCAAAAATCAAATTTACGAAAAACAAACAATGAGAACATGACCCGAGAAATGGCACCTCAAACTCGAATAGACCGTTCCTTCTGCAATGGGTAAGAGTATAAACTTGAAATCCCAAGACAGAAATATTATATAAAATATTAATTTATGCTGCCACAAAAGCGACATAAAGATGCCATACATATCTACCTACCTAGAACCTACCTATCTACAATTGACTGTACCCTAAAGGTTTCTCTGTCTAGACAGATTTTCCTTTTAAATTAATTTATTTTCACAAAGTGAATGTTTTTATCAACAAATTATCTCAAATTGCATCCACCCCTTTGAAAATTGATATAACTCAAGAAATTGTCAATAAAATAAAATTTCTCACACTTTCTACCCTCCGCTGTGCGTATAGAACTTATGTACGCGAAGAAAACACTTAGGGTTGATTGAGCGAAGATTAAGTTGGATTGAAGTTGCGAAACTCTTTTCATCACATCAGTAGCATAATTTGACTCCTTCGAGATTTCTTCCTATGATGAAATTCTTGAAGAGAATCTCTACTGACATAACTTCTTGCTAAAGACCTCTTGAAAGACAACCATCAAAAATAGCTTTTAATTGTATTTTCTTCTGCCAGCAGCTGAGATAACTTTGAATTAATTTTATGTTCACCATAATAAAGGCTGAAAGCCCCGGCCCTTGTATATATAGATAACAGGGTTCCCATCTCTCATCCCCATCGAAATTATATGTATGTTTCTCAATTCAGATCTACTAGACATATATATGTTTTGTATATGTATATGTGTGTACATTAATACTACACTTAGCCGCCACCGCTGTATTATATAGCCATATAACCGTCATGGCGGTAATTCACAATCTTACACACTTTTATATATTAACGAGAGTTTATTACGCAAATCTAATTAAGGACTAAGAAGATTGTCTGTAATGGCACTCGAAGAAGAATCATGAGCACAACAGGAATCAAACGTTAATGAAAATTTGCTGGAGTCGAAGGAATATCTTTATCGAAAGCTAGAGAATTTGTGAGCATAACAAGGGTAGCCCACCCTCAGTCTCCCTCCGACCATCCGTGTTTTATTGGTAGAAGGATGTCTTTCAAATGATAATAAATTTTCATAACATGCGAACTTATGATTCTTCTGCTCCTCTGAAAGCACAAACAAAATTTTCTCTAAAACCGGGTTGGATGAATTCTCAAAATTCTTTCGGTAAGAAAATGTGCTCTTTCAATTATGTGTTCCAGAAAGGATTTGGTTAGGCTTCTTCGTCATGACTATATACAATGGTTCCACACTAACTCTTCAAGAAATTTTCTAATTCTATTGCGAACGAATTTAAACTTTTACTTTTATTCGCATATTCCAATTATGTTTTTATGAGTGGTGGTTGAAAAATTGTGGAATAGACTCGAAAGTAATTTCCTGCTCAAGCCTTAGCATGTTCAACAGATATTCTTAGGAAATTTTCCTGTCCGAAGACTCAGTTCTGTGGAATATTCCCAAGAATGTCAAAAGAATTTTATGGGATTGTCACGGGATAAAAGTTTTGTTGTCCGAGGAAAGTATGCCGTTATTATTCCAAGGAATTTCTTCTTCGGATATTCTGCAGAATTATTCCACAGAAATTCTTCAGAAATCAGAACCTTCAGAATATCTCCCTACTACTATTAATAAAAAGCATTTTAAATAAATTCTTGTAAACAAAATCAAATTTATTTGTAAGAAATTCATTCAAACAAACCAAAAAAAAACAATTCAATCATAAAAAGACAGAAAATAAAATCTTAAATTTATTCAGAGCTGGCAGTTTCTCTGTGAACAAAAAAGTTATTAGTCTTAAAATTAATAAAATAATTAAATTTATGTCCTACTTTATGATTATTTTCTTTGCATATTTCCTTACGGAGTCTTTTAATCTACATAGGGTTTTGCGAAATATATCTTGCGCATCTATCCCTTGTTGTACACCAAATCTCTCCGCGCAAAATTCTAAAAGTAAATAGAAAATGCTACTTTCCTAGAGTTATTTATTGCTAAACAGATTATTGTTACCTTCAATGCATTCACAGTACCAAACTCACTTCACAGGAACACAACACTAAGTGCATCTGATTTCACTTCAGTGACACCATTCAGTTGCATAAGAAAACCCTAAACACGTTTTCCTAGAAACAATATTGTCCAGATTTTTCAGTCCACTCATAATCCACATTTTTTCCAACAAATAAAAAGGAAAAAGTTGATAAAGTAAAATGAATGGTAAATTTATCAAAAATTTTGTTCAGTAGTTGTCCGCTGTTCTTCCAATAAAAGAAAAAGCATGGGGATTTCTTTGAACAAAACCAACATTTTAATTTTTAATGTCCCCACTTTCTCCATATACGGAATTCTCCAGAAAAATAATGGACAAATGTCCACTGCTTTTCCAATTCTTATCTCATATAAAATTTCTATGGAAATTCGTTAGATTTTCTAGGAATGGCAAAACAGGTCGAGTAAAACTTTTGTGCTGGAATTTTTTTGGATAAATATTGGAATTTCGTCCAATATTTTTGTAGTGTAGTTTGGAAAATGTAAGGACATCGAAATTATGGTTACTTGGGATACTAAATATGTGGAAAGTCTTCTAAAATTTTACGAGATATTTTCAGTAGTTGGCCGTCGCTATTTACGTTCATAAAGCATAGGTTAAGATTGTGTTAATAAGGGAAGAGAATGAAGGGCTAATATGAGAGAGAGACGGATGTACAGAATTTGAACAAAGATTTTTCTACAAAGTGTCAGCATAGATATTCTATATAAGAGATAAAGAGTGCCGTTCGGCACCAGCCTCTACCTATTTTTGAATTATGTCCCTTTTAAGTTGAGACTTGTAGGTAAGAAAGTTTTAGTAATATTTAGAAATTTTTTTTATACTTCCGGATAAAACCAAGCCATTTACCATATAATTTTTTAATGGAAATATGTGATCGGTCCAGCTTTGATTACTGAGTATTTAGGGTTCGTAGAATATTAGACATATATATAACATTGACTGAGTCTGAGGTATTTTCTAATCGAGAAAAATAATGCAGATTTTAAAGTGATGTTATGAACCTAAAACAGACTCACTAGCGCAAAATTACAGAGATCAATATGAAAGCACACAAAAATATCTTCTGCATATTTATAGCTGACAATGAGTATCAAAGTTTCAAAAAAGGATAGTGCTATCGCTTAAGCTATTTTACCCATATGCAGATTTTCAACACAGAGTTTGTGGTCGCATTAAATATAAAATTTCGTAGTTGACCTGCATGGTATTGCTCTAATCCAAATCAAAAAAGTGAACCGAGGATGATAGCTGCACCAAAATGCTTCCACAGTAAAGGATACTATCAGGACGGCCTATTTTATTTAATAGTGGTAGACGATTTGATTCGTCAAAAACTCTCTGCGGAATATTATTCAAATAAAAGAGATAACAGTTTCGTCGAACACCCATTTCGTTAAGATCAATTCCCTAATTTACTACATTATTATTGCTTTACCAGTGATTCTTAAATAACATTGTCATCTAGATCAGTTTTCTTGACCTCGCTGGAACTTAGAGAATGGGGAGTGGGAGGTAGTCCAGTCCATGATACAAAGATAAGAAGGTATGGCCGATTCGAGAGGAACTTTTTGGGTTACTACGTCATGCGGACACAAATGTCATCGCCAATGACAAAAGTAATTTTCAAATTGTCAAATTTCCAAGTAAGTTATAATTTCGGTATCATGACGGAGAGCCAAGTTGTCACAAAAAAACCAAATTTAACCCTTTTCCAAGATGGCGGAGAAAGCAAATAGTAAATCTTGGGCGACACCCCCCCTCCCCCTTGATACAGTATTGAGCGATGAATCAGCCAAATGCTAAGACGACAAAATAGACCAACTTGGCGCTTTTCTCCAGAAAACGTAAGCTTGGCCATTTTGTTCTTCTTAAGCTCTTGTGAAATACTCTCCAACTGTCGCCCTATATCAAGCACTTTGGTGTCTATCTTGACTCGAAGCTAACGTAGAGGAAGGAGTTAATGCGGCTATGAGGGTCTTTGCTCAATGCAGGAGAACCGTTGGTTGCACATGTGGGATGAAACCGAGTGTTGTGTACTGGATGTTTACCTCGATATGCCTCATGTGTATGTGTATGTGTATTTAAGTTGGAACAGCAAGCCCGAAGCTGGCGGTCCTGAAAAGGCTTGCTTGCCTGAGAATCACCAGCTACATGGTATCCACGGCTACTACTGCTCTAGAAGTATTACTAAGTCTACCATCCCTAGATTTTGTCATTCAGGCAGATGCCAAAAAGGCTGTGTGTAGATTGCGCTTATGGAAATGTTGGAGCACGGCTAGACTGGCGCTTCCCATTGCTCTTTGGAGTATGGGCTGGAACGGAAAACCCCTCTGGCCCGCATGACGGCTCTCTCACTAATAAGGGAGCCGATGCTGGTGTTTGTAACGTATTACAATCCGATCATAATATATTTAGAAGAATAAATAACAAAAAAAATCAAATAATGTACACTACCAGCACGTAGTTGGGCTACACTGTACAAAGCTCCATGTAGCTCCACGAGCCGGAGCCAACTTAATGATAAGAGGGCCGCCAGATAAATTGAATGGAACCAGCAGTCTCTTTTTACACCAAGCTGTTAAGGTAGCAAGAAGGTGAAAGTTTGAACAAAAAGGAAAGATAATTTTTGAAGAAAAATAAGGAACTGGAGCAAATTAAAATACGAATAAATTATCAACTTGTATAGTCAAAGTAGTGACACATGTAACGGAAAGCAAACTAGAAACGGAAAAGGAATTAATATTGTTAAATTAATGTGAAAGGACCCCTTTATAGGTTACGCACATGGCTAGAACGAAATGATAAATCTTTAAATGTATATAGGGTCGCGCGTAGAGTATAGAAGAAAAGGTTGAAGGATAATCAAACTATAAAGAAGAAAAGCAAATAAAAAGGTGATGAATGAAGAAGGCCGCGAGCTAACTAATAAAGAAGGCAACTCGCTAATTAAAGAAGGCTCAAGCCGAGTCGGGAGCTACGCGAACGGAAAGCATGTGGTCATGTGGATGAAGCAGCTAAGTGTAGGATAAGTGTTGTAGACTTTAGAAATAAATTTTTTTTACTTAGGATAAGTTTACAGATTTATTTATTTCTATATTAATAATTCATCCTAACACCAGATGTACTTTTTATTGTGGTTTATATTCGTGTGCAGGTGTAGGGCTTCGGAGCTAGACGTATAAGTAGTATAGGTATTATGATTGTGTAAAGCGCTGCGAGGCGAATAAAAGCACAAGTAAGCATTAAGCGAGTCGGACTTTAATTCTTCAACAATCAAGCTTTCGGGTGGCCTACAAATTGCCACCCTAACCTGGGAAGTGAAGTTGAAACCTGACACCCAAACAGCTATTGGGTAGTTCACGAAGATATATGTAGAAAGATATACAAAAGTTTTCAGAAAGATGCGATATATGTTTACTTTCTGTGTATTCAATTTCAAGGCACACCACTGTTTTCCAGGCTGAAGTATTTACCACCGCAATGGTAGCGAAGATAGCCATTGATATGGAAATCAAGGGAAAGGTTATTGCTATCCTCTCGGATAGTCAGGCAGCTTTGGTGGCTCTGAAGGGAAATCGGATAAAATCTAACTTACTGGGGGACTGCAGGACATCTGTGGATAAGCTATGTGAGTTCCTGGGCACATAGGGCTCATGGGGAATAAAATAGCTTACCACCTAGCCAGCTCCTGGCTCTGGTTCTTGCTTCCTTGAACCGGAAGCTACTGCAGGCGATGTCGCCTCTTATCAAAAGGGATGTTCGCATAAAATATCAGCAGCGAGGGGCGAACCTGAGTACTTGTAGGTGAACAGAACTTTTTCTTGATGGGCCTAATGACTTTCTCTTAGGGCTCGGAAGGAAACAATACAGATCTGAGGTTGGCATCATCACCGGCCGCAGTTCGCATCACACTCATCTAACAAGGTTGGGAGTTTTTGACAGTCCTGAATGTCTGGCTTGCCTAGAAGGAGATCGTGAGACAACGGAACACTTCAATTGTGCTTATACGTCGTTTACCCCGAGTAGGGTGGGTACGCTTGGGTCTGAGGATAAGACTATTTTGGTGAGAGGATGTTAAGCGAGTTGGTACAATAGGCCGCCTTGGCCTCCGTGCTTAAGATCTTTCATAGCATGTTTTAAAAAAACGTCTGTGAAGCCAGCTCTCAGCTGTTTTAAAACTCTGGCGTTAGGATATGCGAGCCTACATTCATAACACCATTGCGATTAATTGCTCTGGGTGGTTGTGATGTATTCATTACTTCAATTTGTGGTAATAAAACTTTGAGTTATATAAATATTGAACTGGAAGCACAACTTATATTACCATGAATAGTAGCAGACAAAACAATTCATTTCCGTTGCCTGTATTCACAGATCCAGTAGATTATGATATTTCTCTTCATTGTCTTATTCTAAGCTTCTCACAGCTTCACAAGTTCAATATACAGTACACTTTAAAATCCATAAATTAAACAGTTTTTCATTTACCTAGACAATGAATAATTTATTTCAATAATCAAAGACATCCGAGATTGTAAAAATCTTTACTACTTAGTGTAGGTCAAAGAATTCAGACTCTGATGGAGACACGAAGAATGGAAGATTTTGTTGCAAATGTTGTACCTTTTACAGTATGGAGGATTTTATAAGCCACTTTTGGATGAACAGATGTACTTTCAAGAAAACTAATTTTTTACAATTCTAGAATTTGGTATTTGGCTAACATAGAAACCTAGACGAAAGTGAGTGATCGCTTCAATTTTGAGAGGGAGATGACTCAAAGGATTGTAATAAATATTGGTGAGGTGATGTACAATAAAAGAAACGAGTTTATAAAATGGTCATAAAGATATAGTCCTAAAAAACCTGTTGATGCATTCAATATACTCAGGCGTAACAACTCCTTTCCTAATGTTGTTTCCTATGTCGATGAAACACATATTGTTATAACTGGATCTACAGAAGATAACAGTTATTACAATAGCAATGGACAGCACTGTTTTACTACAGTCTACGTGGAGCTCAAAAATTATATTTACAGACATCAACGTTGGTTGGCATCGGAAGTGTGCATGATGTTCGCGTCTGGAAAAATAGAACTTTATATAAAAAACTTTCTGAAGAAAATCCTTTACCCCCAGAAATTCACAACTTCCGTGATTCGGCATACCCTGCAGGGGAGTTTTTATTAACTCCTCAGTCCTCACAGAGATGGTGGCCATCTTAGGGTATAAGAGACAAAGAACTACAAGAGTTCTTATTGAGCAGGCCTGCGGAAGACGTTTAAAGTATTCAGAGACTAAAAGGTCTTTTAAACATTTGATAGTATTTAGAAAAAAAAAAATTTAAATTTATTGCAATTTTCATACTTCTTCATCAAGGGGATTATGAAATTGTAAACAACTACGATGTTGAAGATTCTGACACTTTCCAGAATGATACCAATGCAACGGAACAAATGTATGAGTCGCAAAAAGAAAACATTTAACACTTACTAAAACAACATATTATAGCTGATATTTTTATTTAATATAAAATAAGCATACTCATAAATATAATAAATAATAAATTTGTAAAAATGTTCTTTTTTTCCTAAGTATTAAAAAGTCAAATTCAGGGGATACTCTATGATCCTATAATGCAAAGCACTGCATAGCAAGAAGGATATAGCGGAAGAATTATAGGACATGAGGTAAATGGCAGAGGTGCTGATATATTTATTTCTCTCTTGAACCTTCGCAGATTGTAAGCCCGAGGAAAAACAGTAGATGGTAAACTGTTCCACATTCTCACATTTAAGGATAAGAAGGCATTACGGAATTTTGCTTTACGAACGAAAGTATTTTTTTATTTTTACACGCTGTAATTGTAAATTTTAACTAAAATTAAAAGTAATTTGATATCACTAAATTATTGTTTATTTTTAAAAACCTCCACGTGATCTTGTATAGCTTTAATCTTTTTTCGTAATAGTTTTTCAAAAAACCCCCAAATTTCTGCTTCTGCCACTGACATTTCTGTTTCTTAAAACTCCTTAAAAATCCTCCGTAAAAATGTTTTCTTTTTGCCGGGAGTACCACATATCTCAGAACCGAAGAATGCTAAAGCCTAACGGATATTATCCTCCGCAATGACATCTCCTATAACACCTCCCGGACGTCGAACATTGGCCTTTTGCTCCGAATGTCCTATCAAATATTTTAAAATAATGCCGCCATGATCAAAATGCTTACCCTATTTTCTTCGTTGGTTCCATATTTCTGATAGAGGTAGCTACGTTTGTTTAAGGTTTTTTATTTTTGTTTTAAGATCTGCACTTGCAGCGCTGTATCCCTTTTATTAAATTGTGATACTTTTGATTACCACAACTCTAATCTAAAGCTAATATGCAATTTAGTTATTCATTCATCCCAAAAATGCCCGTCCAGATTTTCAAGTACGATCGCATAGCCCTCGATTACCTTTCGTAAGGCACCTAACTTTTGAGAAATTCTGAATTTTACAAGAAATTTGCCTTGAGTCTCTTTATAGTTCTTAGTTTAACAACGAGCCCTATATCAGTGCCTTTACTAAACTAGTACAAAATAATGTACAATTCCCACAATAGTAGTAAGGATTTGATTGTTTACGATTACCATAGGAAAAATCTAATCATCACTTTTCCTGTACTTTACATGGAAGTAAAGGAGTAAATTGCTCTTTAAAAAATGTCTAGCTTTGTACATATGTATGTCTCTGCTAGATAATTATAGAAGATATTGGAACCGTAATCTAATTTCAACTACACTCTAAAAATCAAAATTGTTCGCCCTACTAACTAACTACATATATTTTTACATTATACGATGTGTGTCTATGTACAAAAAAAAACCTTATCCTTCTTTGCACACTCTAGGAATTTTTCTGATAAAAAAAAGAAATCACTTCCGCCCGGATCAAATATGAATGGGAGAGTGGAATTCAAAATGTTTATGATTTATGTTTGAAATTCAATTTTCATTGCTTTATCCGACCAAAGAACCAACACCCATAGCCCATAGCCTGGAACAAACTCAAACCGATGAATGAAAGTCGGTGAGTCCAAGCACTTTCAATATGCCAGGGTTCATGTAAATACAATACAAATCCCGTCTCGAGATAAATCTTTTCAATTCCTGGTTTATTCAAGGTAATCCCTTTGAAAGCTTTTTTATACTTTACCGTATAAGTAATACTGTACCATATAAGCATGTGAACACAGCATAAGCCAGCGTAGATCTTCTCATTTTACATGGAATCTCCATCATTGAAGCTTGGGCCCCATATCTTTTCTATGCTCTATATGTATGCAACCAAAAGGAGTTATTCCCCAGCAAGTCGAGAAGTTGAAATCTGAATTTCAGGCACCTCATTTCCTTGGATATATTATGAAAGGCGAAAGATCCGTCAGTGAAAGAATTCAAACCCAGTAAAAGGAATTACCTCTTTCGATATACATAAACTATAGCGCTGAAACAATACTAAATCGCAGCAACTGACCAAATCTTATTTCATTTTACCGAATTATTCTTGGACAGATTTTTATCTGCTTTATTTATTCTTTTTTATCTAACTAGATATAAAAAAAACAACAAAAAACAAAACAACAACATCAATCCCATGTGCCCCAAAAATTAAATCAAATGTCAACGCGAAAATTTTTGTTTTTTTTTCTCGATTCATATTTAAGGGGCCAAGACAAACACCATTAAAACAGAGTTACTATACTGCTTTTATAGGTTATTAATTCTTCTGAATAATGTTCTCCTTGAATACTTTTACCCATGAAAGGTGTTAAATTTACACAAAAGTAATTTCCGTTTCAGGCGAAAGGGGCCGGAAATGACTTTTCAATTTAAAACTCCATTCTAAGGCGGCTGAATTCGAAGTTGTCTTGAGCGAGAGTTCTTCGAGCTCTTCAACACATCCGGCTCAGCTTGGTGTGCCGCCTGCTTCCTGTAAATCCTAAAGAGATCCCTAATGAAAATAAGGAAAGAGTGAAGGCGTCATTTATAGCGTGCACAAGACCTCCTCTTTCAAGAAAACATTCCGGAATTATTGAATTTTATTCAAGAGCTTATAATAAAGTGAACATTTCCTGAGGGTGAAGGATGCAGATGAATAAATTTATTTTTCATACTTCTGAATACCCATGGAAATTATGGAAAATTGTTTCGTTGATAGAATAAAAAAAAATGTATCCACGGTCTGATTAGGAGAATGAGTAGATCCTTTTAAATTTTTAATATCTTTTACGACGACAAAATTTATATATTTTCTCGTACGCACATACACACACAGGCACATAGGCACGCACAAATTTCCTATGACTTTTCATCTGTATTATAAACGGGTCAATGGAATCAGGATTTTGGGTGTGCTCTTTG